>DWPT01001844.1:0-17526 GCA_018251895.1 Agathymus mariae mariae | reverse complement strand
GGTAGTAATAATTAAATACAGTGACATGAATATAAAGACTTGTAAAAATGTTATATATAGTTATATATAGATGTGGATAGGATCCATAGATGTGAAACTCCTCCATGCGTGTTAGTGGTTATCCCGGCGATGTACACCGATAAACGTGTTGTGATTGGTAACACTGAATTTGAGTCTCAGTGCGAAACACGACGGGCTCTTATTTACTAGCTCTTTTTGCTTGTTAATTATCGGACTGTTGAAAACTACTTTATCTTCAGGTGACTCGTCTGTATATTTGTAAATGTAGAAATAAAAAACCTAGGCATTCATATATTTTTTTATAGCCGACAAATGAACACATGAGCCACTTGATGGTAAGTGGTCATCGTTGCCCATGGACATCAGTAATATTAAAGGCATCACTGATGCGTTCTTGGCCAGTTAATGAGAAGAAAGAAGGAAAGTACTGCTCTCAAGCCTCCAGCCGGAACACGACGAGCCGTTTGGCGGCTGACTCAAGCAGGAGGGCTGTAGCTTGCCGGACAGGCTTCACGGAAGGATAATAATACCAGTAATAATATTAATGACAATAATAATACTGTTAATACAATCCTTACGTGTAGCCCTACTACAAAGCAGGCTGTATTCTGTCGCCTCTTACGATACCCCGTCCTGCCAGAAAGGCTTGAGGTGAGTATTTTCTAGGCCACCCCAATACGGCCAATAAAATACAAATTAATATCTATTAAACCAACAGGAGTACCTTATTGAACGAGCTGTTCGGACTGAACACATACCGGAAATTATTACTGTAATAACATATTATTTCACGTTAAATTTTTACACACATCAAATTATTTTTGGTTATATTGTTACTCGTCACGAATAGACTATTTCCGAACTGTTATTCCTTTATTGCATGTAATCTAATTTGTTCGCAATGTTGACGTGTCTGTGTGGAAACGTTTAACGCAAAGAATAGGTCTACTAATGTATTCCTTTCATTTTATTAGTGGACATAATTACTAGATACTATTTACACGTGGTTCTATTATAATGATCGGTATTACGGTAAACAATTCCGTTACGTTTCGCTGATAATAGTTTAATAAGAGACCATGAAAAACAGTTTTGAAAGCCAGGGTTCCATTACCACAGTAACAATAAATAAGTGTTATTGTAATTCGGGTGATATAACTTTTGATTTGTTATATGTAGGATTTGTAAAGTGAAGTTTAAGATGCTGTTTTGTACAACCTTTGGGAATAAGTGTCGAAAGTCAATGCGAATGTTAAAGTTGAAGGGAACCGAATTTGTATTTACATTCAATGTTTTTTGAAAAAAAATATTGCATTAATATAAAGATATAAAATGTCTTTTTAGATTGTCTTGTCTGTCTATATGTCTATCTATTTGATTTAAAATCTATTAGTGCACGTATTGCATGTAAACTACTAATCAGATTTAGATGATACTTATGTATCTATGTAAGTATGTATGGATGTAAGATCTTGGTAGCTTGTATTATATGGAACTAGATACTTTAAACTCTTTGAAATGGATCTGTTATCTATGAACAGGAAAAAAAATTGTATGAACATTCTGTTAACAGAGTGGTAACCTTATTTGCAGCTAACGTAATAAATAAATATGTTTCTAATTCGTAGAACTAGAAAACATGAATTTATTACACTTTGGCTAAGTAAATAAAATAAAAACTAAAAATAAGTTTATACAAAATAAGGTTATACTTAAAGTTCCTTTCCATCAACACACGACCCAGCACTATTTCCGATTTAATCGTCCCGTTGGTTAACGGTACAATCGGAAGACTTTTACGATTCCCTACATAGCCGCTGACATCAGTCTAGAGGATTCCCGATAACATAAGAGCCTATATTTAGAATCTGGTCTTATTAATGGACGCTTAGCGAATGTCGGCTATGGCTTAGCGACGAGCGAGCAATTGACATCATAACCCCGACACTGTCTTCCATCAGTCAAGATTGGTGTTACTCTCGGAACTGATTGGTGTTATTTATGCTGATGCGTGAATAACATTCTTTAAAGCAATTCAAGATAATATGAAAAGCTCCACAGACAGGATAATTTACGTAAAGTAGAATGAGCTACCTTTAATGGCTATGGGGCGCCTGCAGAAGCTACAAATTAAGTGTCCTACGTGGACCTCGTAGCATTCATGACTGGTATTTCATAATTTGTGGTGACCATTTAGTATCAGTCACAATGAACATTGTGATTCGCGCACAACGGCAGGACCCTCCAGGATAGTTGATCTCCCGAGTCTCAGCCCGTGTAAAAAGGTGACCCTTGAGACTCGTTAACCTCACGCTCTCAACTTGCAAGCGAGCGGGCGCGCTGCAGACAGATCGTCGTATCAGTTGGCTCGTCTGCTTTTTCATATACATTTCAGACTATACATGTATGTGAATAACAGAATGAGCAACGCCTTAGGTATTCTGGGAGTGACATAGACATAGACTAAGGGCCGCTGTTGCATCAACTACTAACGTGGCTGATGTTTATAGCTGACGGTTTAAAACTTACCAGAGACAACTCGTCTACTTTAAGGTTAGGAAAATTTTTAAGAGCCTTCGTGCCTTATAAGGCACTTAATCGTTTGGTTTGCATTCCAGTTATACACCAGTCGTTATCCGAGGCGTTTGGACATTAATGTTAATTCTTCCGTTACGGTAAAGTTGCATGGTGAAAGATCCTTCTGTCTTCCTTACTTCTAAAAAGCGGTCTATTTCACTACAGTATGTATTTGTCTATATATTATTTATATTGTACGCCATAGATTACAAAGTAAATAATGGGTAAGAAATTAAGTGACGGCGTTAATGAATGGTAACCTATATTATTTATAATGGTAACCTATCAACATTAGTAAGGTTTACGGTAATTAATTATTAATTATTTGCAAGTATTTATAATTTATAACTATCTATTCTTATCTAACTTTTCACTATAGAAAATGTGATACATGGAGTACATGTTACACGCGATAAACTTGGTATGGCTATACTATACGACTGTTTATAGCTTCTAATTAATAAACTTCTTCGTTTTAAAATATATTCAGTTTATTTCCAGCTATTTCACGATAACATTTTATCCTAACGTAATTTTAACACAATTAATTTACTGATTTTTTTTTTTTAGTTATTCATGCTTTTCCGACAAGTAACGTAAATCCAAATAAAGAATCGTAATGAATATCAATCTTCTTTTTATGTTGTGTTTTAAAACTTAGAATAATCTAACATTTGATATTATACCGACCTTTTGTATTATCTGAGGTTATCATAAACTGGGTACCTATATTTACTTTTGTGGTATTGAAACTAACAGTTTTAAAATATTGTATCTCAAAAATTCGTTTATTGTTATTTTCCGTCATTCCGACAAATTGCAAATTCCAGAGTAATTTTGCAAAGAGTCCGAGTGTGCCAAAGATTGTCGAACACATTTTGATGTGATTTTTACAATTTGAAAGCTAAATGAAAAAAAATTACCAGATCGTATTTACTCCTATGAACGAGGGGTCCAAGGTTCACTTTCCGGTGGGGTAAACATTTAAGTGCCAGACAAAATTTCGTTTTCAGGTCAAATAAGATGTGATGTTTCATTTATGTACGCCTATCCCACTCGCAACACAGAGAAGGCTAATAGTGTATGTACCTTAATGTTTATTTATAATTCAGCTGTATTTGGTTGTTGCTTTCTAGTCCAAATTTAACTGTAGGTAATTTAAGCGTGTACTAATCAAACTGTACTTTACATGGATTATAGAAAAAATTACATTTAATATAACACCAAATTCATTGTGACATTTTAAAAATCTTTTGCTGACAATTTTTTTTCTGTATAATTTGAGCACAAACTTTCATATGGAACATTGATAATATAGGCGTAAATAATTATTATTTTATTTCACAAATATATTACTTTTTTTCCTGTTCCTAAAAGGATAATGTATACTATACGTGTAATGTATAAATATTAGCTTTCCATACTCCCTTTTTTGGACAATATGCTTACAAACGATACACAGTTTTCCCTCATTTTTACCATTTATAACATACGATTATTTTGTCTAGCTGATAAAAAAAGGAAGTGAAATATACTTTGTTATGTTCATGCGGTCTTATTATCTTATAAATGTTTGTATTTTCGGTTTAGGACAATAGATTACCGTCGACAATCGAGTATCGCAGCGGAAGCGATAGTGGCGGCAGCGGTTGCATAGAGGCGATAGATTCCGACTGTTATCGCTTCACATGGGAATTTATATGTATTGAAACCGCAAGGTTTACTGGCGCCCGGGAACCGTTCAACGTGGGTTTAGGCTAAATTAAATGGAAGACTTGTTGATTCAGAAACGCTACTTGTTACTTCTTTACTTCGGTGTTTCATAGTCGTAGGTGACGTCATAGAATTTATGAGATGATCCTGTAGCGCAATTGGCAGGGAATTTGTTTGCTTCTGACCGGCCTCGGGTTCGGTTCCAGATTTTGCACAATAAATGATTGGCTGTGTTGGTGTCAGTGTCTTATGCCTGTCTGTGTGTTATGTTACGCAATTTTTTTTAATTGTCTAACTGGAAAATTTTGAAATTTGGTACATAATATGGAACTAAGTTTATACAAGGAAATATGTTTACTGCAAATAAACGAATTGTAATTTGAGGGGTTATCTTTTGGGGTTATAATTGACTATACCCCTCGTTACCCCTTATATCCGAACGTAATAGGTCTAGATTAAAAAAAAAGAGTTACTTAGATCTCTACCCATAGCTATCCCAAGTCCTGGAACTTCAAGAGAGGACTAAAATTCCTGAATATATATATAAAATATAGTCGTAGTCATTCAGTGTTAATCACTCAATATATTTAACAAACTTTTACATAGTTGATTTAGATATAAAAACTTCTATATCATCTCTAAAAAAGTTTTCTTATAAACAACATTAAATTCTCCCTTCGATTGACGAGCCCATTGGGACACGGCGTGGAATTAAAGTTCTATATGTCTTGTTTCCTTATAGTTCCTAACGTTGACGTAATACCGGCTACTCCTTTATATGAATGTAATGGACGCACATTCTAGTAAAATAATATACATGAAACATTGTAGTGTCATTACGGTTGTCTGCAGTAGCGGGTCGTGCGGTGTCTGCGCTCGCTACGTGAACGGAAATCCTGATCTTTGGATGTTATTATCCCCATTCGCACACGAATTTGTGTCAACTTAATTCGTACATATGCATGCGTAGACTCACAATATAATTACCGTGTACGCTTGCATAAACACACAATATAATTAATTGTCTTCACAAAGATTTTTGTTAACGTTATATTATTTGCATAAACTCACAATAAAATTCGCATTTCTGTGGCGCGTCAAGTTGTTACTCAGGCTCCGCTAGACAGATCTAGGGTTAAAAACGCGTTTCATCTAGATTTGTTCAAATACTGAACTAAAATAGAACTCGTTTCATGTTAGTTAAATGCTAATTATAATACACATCTTATACCTATTACTGAGGTCGTAATTTCTGTTATAGATACTTTGAACATCCATATAATTTTAAAACGTGAAAGTATTACTTCAATTCTTTACTTGCAGAAGATAATAATGATATACTTAGAATGGGATGTGCTCCGATTTGTTATCAAGCATTACTCACTGGAAGCTGCTAGTGTTTTGTATTAAAAAAAAAAACATTCATTATTAACATTTCTTTAAATTAGTGGTAGTATATGTCCTGGCGAAGCAAGTATTATGTACTTGATTAAATACCGATACAACATATAACAAGTGCTAATGCTGATTATTCATTATGACAAAATTACTTATACTTTTAATTTGACAAACATAATCAATATTACGACTGTAATGTTGACTTATTATTGTATTATAGAAATATGTTAAAGAAGTACAGTGGACCCTTTTTACAACTCGGTTGTCGGGTTTTTGAATATTTTAATGTATGTTATCCATATAGAGCCTAACTTGATATCCAATGAACATATTAATTTGATTATTAGCGGATTTGGAATTTATGTTATGAGTCAAAATGTAGATTACATTTGTAACGGGATTTGGATCTTTACTGCGGTATTTTCCAAAGCCAAGCGAGCGCGTATTGCTTGTAATAGTTAAACCAAACAAATGAGACCCGTGAAAAAATCTTCATCTGATAAATAATTATGTTTCGGACCAGGATTGAATCTGTTTAATAAGTGCGGAATCAATACCGTGGGCAGCAGCGGTTACAGCAGGGTGATCAACGGTTAAATATTTTATTCAATTTTATATTTGTAGGACTTAAGAAATTTTCAACAATTAGTAAAACGTTGTCGACTTTGGGGCTGCATTCAGGATCTAGTCGTTAAGTGTCGTCACCTGGTAAGATTTTCTAAATGGAATAGATATAGGTTTTTTTTTGGGGCGGCCTAGAATACTCCCTCTAATCCCACGCTGGCAGAACAGGGTGTCGTAAGAGGCGACAGAAGGCAGCCTGCTTGGTAGGGCTTTGCGTGAAGATTAAATTATCAGTATTATTATTAAGTCGTATTATTATTGTTATTATTATCTTTCCGTGAAACCTGCCTGGCTAGCTACCACCCTCCTGCTTGAGTCAGCCACCAAACGACTCGTCGTGTTTCGGCTGGGAACTTGAGAGCCAACAGTTTTTCTTACCTTCTTTTCATTTCCTGGCCGACAACGCATCAGTGATACCTTTGGTCTTGCTGGTGTCTATGGGCGACGATGACCACTTACCATCAGGTGGCTCCTCTGCTCGTTTGTCGGCTTTTACCATAAAAAAAATGTAATGTCGTTAGTAACTCCATCGCACAAGAGTAGCGTAATGAATTACTCTCCCAGATTCCTCAATTATAGACTAGAATAGAACAAGTGACCCATGCCTTGCAGACTCAACTTACAACTATATTACTTACAGGCAACAATGTACACATAAAATCAGGTGGCCCGTCTGCTTATTCGTCATACGTTTCGTATAATGTGAAAGGTCATTAGTCATCGTACTATCGCTCTTCTAATATATCACGTCGATATCGTCTCAAATATCTGTGGTAGATGACTGATGTTCGAGTTAGAAACACATCGGTATCAAAGCTGGTCCTATCGAGGCTTGTAGTAAAGTTCAACGCTCAAAGTGCATAATCGTTATAATCGACCGGAGCCAAATGTCATCGACCTACTTATCTCATCCGCCATCCCTTTTACAATTACAACAACAAATGAGTAAGAACTGTGCATATATGCGTGTATGTAATACTCTGATATGCGTGCATCGATACTGTGCAGAGGAATAAAATCCTGTGTGAACGAACTCTAATCTCTGTTCTGGCCGCATCCAGAGCCGGAGAGATGCGCTACGCACAGATAGAGCACTCGTAAAACGCTTCCAATTGACATGCATTGTATACGATTACGAGCGGATACAGGATACGAAAAATGATTGTGGCAGCGTTTAAGGGTTGGAATTTTGCTGAAGTAAAAAAATGTTTTTTACGTTTGGAAGGACAAAGTAACTTTATTGGTGACTTAGTAACTAGCTGTATTTTCAACTTTGACCAAGCTACTTGTGTGTTTTTGCGAACTCGTTTTAACCGAGTTATATCTACTTCATCATCACAACCTTACCTGTCTCTTTGCTGCACTTAGATCCTCAAACAGTGTAAGGCAAAGTCGTTGCTCATAGTTGGTCTAGTGCAGGTTGGCAGGCTTCACACCTGTGCGAACATATAGAGTTATATTATCCTATATCGAAATACTGAAAAAATTACCGTCGCATGCAGTATTTCAAGCAGGGGCCCGTGTGCAGGCGATCACCTTTTAAACCACTGGCCATCACTGCTTGAATATTTACATGAATATTGTTAAAATAACTGCCCGCACTGGTCAATATGTTAACTAAATCAATCATTGTCCTCGTGTAAGTAATTACATGTTATCTTAATGAGGAATAAAGATCTTGAGTACACAAGCGAAATTATGACGAGACAGAGCAACTTATTAGGTTATTTAAAATATAAACTTATGATATTAGTTCTGCAAAAGAATAAAAATAAAGTTATCGAAAAGCACACACGCACGTACGTAAGCATGCACGCACGCACACGTACGCGCACGGACATACAAACACAGCAAAATAAATTAATTGCGATACCTACAACACTAGAAACCGTGAGCTCCGCTAGCGTCCGCTACCTTGAGCGTCTAGTTACAATGCCACAGGCGAATCTATTTTTGGGAGCCTCGATACCCATAACAAAAGTTTAATCTTATCATGGGTATCAGAGTTCAACGTTACACCCTTGTAACCGATACAATATTTTATTTCTATATTACGTGAGAAGAGTGTACAATTTTAAACTTAGTGAATATTATTAATTATTTATCTATTATTTACGGAATTAAACGACTGATTCACATTTAGCTGCCGTGTTACTAATACAGACATTTTTCTATTTAGATTTGAATGATAATTAAAAGTCAAATCCACACATTTATGGTGTTTCTAATCTGAGTTTGAGGCGTGAGATAACGTTTGGTGGTTGTGTGTGTATTGTGTATTATAGCTACTGGACCACTTTTTAATGTAACGTAATCCTAGTGCAAAACTATGGAAACTTGAGTTACGGATAACGTGATCACAGGATTCTCATGCACTTAGCCTTCACGAACAGGAAACATGCGTTGGCAAACATTAATCTGTTACGTTGATGAATTTCGGGGTGCGAGGACTCCGTTCATTCTTGAATCCAAGCCAACTTCCCTGCTCGTGCATCCTGCTACACAACAACAAGAGGAAGCAATGGCGAGCTGGTTTCTGTATGACCCACTTTAATCCCGAAGATTCGTGTGTGTGGTTGTAGGGGTTTTGCTCGCCCAGCTATCTACCACCCTCAGACTCGAATTAACATAAAATATTTATCATACGGTCAAGTCAATAGATTTTCTTAACCTGGTTGATGTAGCACCGGCACCGTTTTGCAATAATTCTGAACTATATCTAGGTAACCGATAGGTGCATAGTTCTACCGGTATAATTGTTGTGGTGCACGAAAACACTTCTATTAGACCTCTCATCTATGACGAAATCTTATTATTTACAAACAGACATGAGTTTCATGTGAGCGTTAACATAATCTTCAAAAATCGAGCGCTATTGCTTTAACTGTCGGCTTAACGCTACAACTGGCTTAACTTAAATTTATTAACAAAATCGCAAGCATCAAAATTTCAAAAGCGTTTTAAAACCTTCATATCCCATCGTATTCTTCTAAGCCGTGTTGATTCTTTAAAAAGCGTCGTAAATCTAAAATCAGGTAGACTCCATTCAATGCACAGGGTCGTTACCGTTAAGGTGATGATCCTGTTTGCTATTGATTGTTTGAGACGACTAAACTGACGTAATGTGATAAACAAAAGCGGCCAGACCCGGATTTCTTATTCATTGTCAAAGTTATAAAACTCAGGTAATCGCTACCTCACTTACAAGAAAGATTCACTCTAATTGCTTTAACAGAATCCCTCTGTTTTGAGTTCCCAACACGTTTGAAGTATGAAACAAAAAGCGCGATTGTGAGCTTTCCATCTTAAAAGCAGATATCTTGAATTGTTTTCCGACAATTATTGTCAGTCGTCGGAATTATCCGATGATATACGGCCCAGTTTTTGTTCGTATTTATACAAGTAGGTATATATAATGTATTACATGTGGAAGTTGTGACAGAGATATACTGTGATATGTTTAGCTCAGATAGTCATAAATAAAATGTACCGTAATAGTTAGTGGTAAATGAATCCTGTAAATTTAAAAATTTTCACCTTCGTGGTTAAACCCTAAGTTTCTTTGTAGATGATATTCAGTCATTCGAAGGGCAGACGCACACGTCATTTCAACGCCGTATTCAATCCGTATGCACTTTACTTAGAAACAGAACTGTCGAATAATAAGTGCATTGTGTGACCGTATACGCATCACTCAGATTAGTGAGAGGAATACCTAATGTCGATAATTTGCACAATTATTACTTTTACATCGACAATATTTAGAGGGACCAGACGATAACGGTCGCAATTTACATTCAATTTATTATTTCAGACGGCACAAGTCGACGCTGTTTATATAATTCATTAAAAAACGAAGTGAATGATACATTTGTAACGGTCACTTAAAGTCAGAGCATCCTGTCGTTGCGACATAGCCTAGTTCAGGATGGATGGAATATTAGGTCACGAGCGGCTTCTTAATCACACCAATAACAGTGTGATATCTATTATCGGTGGTCGTGATCGAGGTCAACGACTTCATATGAGCATATCAACACATCAAATGTGGCGGGGCGGCGCGCGCCACGCACTTCCGACGCGACGGATTTGCCGGAATCGACGCGGGCGCATCAAAAGAGCTTGCAAAATTCGGACGGAGGCGCGCGCGCGTGAATCCATTTGAATATTGTTTTTTGGTACCAACATGGGAATGGACACTGTACTACCTAACCTGGGCGTATACCACACCGCGACTTACATAATTCGCGATACCAAGCTTTTGGGAATGATGTTAAGAGACACCGGGAATTTTTATTGTGCGTAATCTCCACATCAGCCGCTATACGGGACGAGTCGTTGCTTTTTATCGACATTAAACATCCTTATTAAATTCTGTTGCACTGCTTCAAAATTATTAATTGCGTTCGTTTCACGGGGTTACCGCTGAAATGTACAATTTAATTACTAAAAATGTCCTCTTCTAATTATAATGTGTATTTTTTATACCAGATTCAATGTATCCGAATTTCGGCGAGTCGGGAGCCCACACGGACTTTCTTGTTAGCTACATCTCACGTTTTTGAGTAGCCGTAATATTTAAATTGCCGACATAGCTCCCGCGGGCATAACTTGCATGGGAATGTGCGCCGGCGTTCGTCAAAACTCGCTTTTACCGAATGCGTAGTGCAGTGTCCAAAGGCGGCTGCCGTCCTTCCTTGTCTAACTCGCAGACGGCGGGCCGCGAAGACAAAGAAGCGATAATGGAAAGTACGGCTACTTTTACTGGACGCTTCTTACATCAGCAAACGCATCCCGCCTAAAATTTTGCATGTATGTGTCACGCATGCGAAAATGTAGTCTGCGGTCTCGGCGGCGGGCGCAGCCACGTCCGCGACATTACCTGCCGATGCATATTAATGAAGAAGGAAGTTTTGTCAACAATATCTAATGTGCTCCGCTCGCTCTCGCGGCCCCATTGATAGCTTTTTTGTTCCCAGCGTTCAAAAGTTCCTCCTCGGGGCGGTAGACGCTCCTTATAAACTGCTGCAATATTGCATAATTTATGACACATGTCAAGGCGTAGGTATCGATGAAGACAATCGTTTCGATTATTCAAACGCATCGATTGATAGTCACGATATCTATATAATTCAGTGGCAAGTGGCCTAACTGGGTTATTTCAGTTAATCGGAGCTACTTGAGTATTAATTGGAGATAATCAACTCGCGCGAATTATATGTACGAGTATAATCTGTTGGTGGACAGTTAACGTGTTAAGTGGAAATGCCTTGAGTGTTTATTAAAGCATGGAAAATATCTATCAAATCCATGAATTGATTTTATCTTTGTAAAATTATCATTTAAAGTTATACTTATGTAATAAAGAAATGATACTGAGTTATAGTAAGTGGTGTACATTGTTTCATTAATATAATTAATTTTTAATTTAATTTTACAAAGAAGTACTTTGAATTTGAAATGGAGTGTGCTCCGAATGTGCTCCAGGTTACATCTGTTACGACTGCACCTCTGGTAACCTTTGTTATAGAAAACTGAGAATAGGTAGTACCAATGATTAGGTTGGATCAGCATGTAGTCAACTAATAGTATTTTTTATATATAAATTTGCTTGAATGTCTCGTTATTTTTTTTTTATTGTTTTGTTTCAACAATAAAAATATTAGGCACGCATAGGTACGTAGTACTACACTTTACCTTAGAGAAACAATATATTCACAAAAAATATAAGATGACACTTCATTAAACAAAGAAAATTGAACACTAACAATATTGACCTAAAATGATTGTAATAGCTACATTTAAGTTTTAACATTAGATAAGTGTTATCTCAAAGGGTTGCGTTTTGCTGATTTTCAGGACGACCTTAGTACGACGTCAGCGGAATCTTGTCACGTGAATCGCACAATATCGCGATAAGGAAGACTCAAGTGAGGGCGATATTATTTCACTGTCGCTTTACCGTGGCACTGTTTTAATCAGCACAATATTATCAGCACGGTCGGATTAGGCAGTATGATTGCCTTACATATTCATGGTTTTACACGTGAAGGATAATGGTTTAATAATATAATAACATAATTCTTATGTTGTGGGTTCGAATTATATCATCGGATGATTTCCAAATGTTAAGGAAAATATGATGGAACTTTAAACGCTACAGGTTCCAATATTTTTTTCATAGGTCTCTAAAGATTGTGAATTCGCGTTTGGTTAGCTTGGTGAACAATTATTAAGTCTACCTGTGAGGTGATCCGAGCCCTGCAATGAAATAGTCAAGGGTTGTGATAATGATGATGTTGACTAAATTCCCTACTACTTACGGCCACTGCAACCCATAGACGCATACAGACACTCGTAACTGACTTCAGACTGTAATACAGTTAAGGTTCATAGACGCTCGTAACTTACTTCGGACGTATTAGAGTTAAGGTTCAGTCGTGGAACTATCCCACATTTATTGTCAGTCCTTCCAAGCTATAGTTTGAAATATATTACTATTGCAAGTCAGAATAGAGAGATCTTATTTTTACTAAATATATATTTTATTCAATTTCGTAATGAAGAACAATCTCACATTTGATTTCGAACTAAGGTAAAACACTCAACATGCGAACACTCACGCGGAGCGATAAGGCACGCTCAGATTATCCGATCGCAACGTTTCGGCCGCATTAGCGCGATAATGTCATAATTAGCACGATATAATCGGACCGACTGGGATTACTTTTTGCCGCGTGGATTTAGCGTTTGTATGCTTTTTTTCAACTGTCTATTAATTGTGAGTGTTTGAACATTACGTATATTGTAACGATCGTTTTGTATTTGTTCTAAATTGTAGTTATTAAATCTTATTGACTTTTGTTGATTGGAATATAAACTTATAATGGTTAATATTGTTTTATTTTTTTCATACCGCTTTAATTTAAGTATTGTATAAAAATAATGAACATATTTGTTAATAATAGAGTGTAATTTAAACATATGAAATTTTAGTGGCAACACGCTTAAATTATCCGATCGCAACGATAGGCTACGTATGCTCTATAATGTCGCTATTATAACTATTTTTTATCTGTGGAAAATACAACACTATTTAGGTATTGGTCGTAGATTTCAATTATGAGTTCTTATTATAAGTGAATTCTTAAAGTGTTATTGACAAATCGTTTGAATTATTATTCAGTTATATTTAGTTACTTATTTGGTAAAATACTTAATATATTTGGATTAAAACTGTGAGAGCATATATTGAACATATGAAATATTCAGGGTGACGATAAGGCACGTTTAGATTATACGGTTGCAGCGATATGGCCGCGTTAGCGCGATAATGTCTAAATTACCGCGTTATCGGCTCAGCTGCGGATTACGCCGATTGCCGCACAGATTTATTGTTTATCGGCTTATCATAGCACGGAATATATCGTTGTGTTTTAGGGATTGCGTATTTTTTAATAATCATGACGTCTTCATGTACGGGTGAGGTTATCACGTTGAGTTTCTACAGGTCAATTAATTAAGGGCATGCTTGAGTTTTACTTTACCAAATAACATGTCGTATGTAAATATTAGAGTAAAAAAATATACATTTATATTGGTAACACATTTATTTAGGGAAGTTTAATCATCAAGGTGAAAAGAATTTTCCAAATATGATGTTCTATATACATAAAAAAATATCAAAGGTTGAATAATATTGAAACAACAACAGGATCGAACATAAGAAGCAGAAATAGAAGCTCAATGTTTGTTTGTGGATATATCTAAACTTGGGGGATATACGACGTGGAAAAATAAACGAATATATTTTTATTACAAACTACCATCATCAGTACATTTATTAACGAGTAAATATTTTAATAAAAAAACTGGATTTCATATTGAAAAATATTTTTTATTAGTTTTATCTCCTAGGTTTCACCTTTAGGGTTTACTTTGCGAATCGGTTGATAAATTCTGAGTTGGCAAACATACAAAAAAATGTAAACGAATTGAGAACGTCATCCTTTTTTTGAGTCCGTTAATAATTAATATTATAACGATGAGACAAGACAATCAATAGCATTTAAATTAAAAAGAATTCATTCTTAAATAGTATATCAAACAATTAGCATATACGCTGTGTATTTTTGGCAGTGAAGTGATATATTAAAATGTCATTAAGATACCTACTTGTATAGTATTAAGTATCACCTCATATTTATCTCTCGTTTGAGACGGGTGTAGAAACAAAAACGAACTTAACAATATATTGAACCATGTTTAATTTCATTTTTTTAATGTAAATAGCCGACAAACGAGCAGCCAAATGATGGTAAGTGGTCACCGACGTCCAAGGACATTCACGGAATGATAATATATTAGTAATAATATTAATGACTTAATAATAATATAATCCTTACGCGAAGCCCTACCACCAATCAGGTTAGCTTCTGTCGGCTCTTCCGACACCCTGTTCGGACAGCATGGGGGGAATTATTTAGGCCGCCCCAATAAATCCAAATTAAGAAACATTTAATTAAATATATCGCTTTTCTTCTTATGGTTCTTTGTAAATGAAATTAATTCATTTCTTATTATATAAAAATATGGAGGTCTTTAACAACAACGTTAGGGGACGATAGGTAGGGTTTGCACAACGCAAACCACAAGTTAATAATAAACGTTCTATTCATAAATTTAATATTTTTAAACAAGTTACGTAGTAAATACTCAAGGTTTGCAATTCAAAGATGCAAAGTTTTGTTTTTATATGTATTCGTCATTTAATAAATTGCTAGCTTACGTCTAAATCTTAAAAGAAATAACAGTTAAACAAACCGATGAAGCAACACGAGGCAGCTATATTCCGTTTATTGCTCGCACGTTAGCGAAAGCCGAACAAATTGAGTTAACACTTTGAGCCCTCAACCATTTGCTTCCAATTTGGCCGTTCGTTCCTCAATATAGCCTCCTGTGTTTATCCCGTTCAGAAATAGTGCAAATGACACTAATTACGCCATTGTAGCGCGCCCGTGTTAATTTGTTGCTCATACCGTAGGTACCGAATTCTGCTAACCCGAATATCGTATATCGTCTTCGTGACTCGACAAATTGAGATAATATAACTGTTTTGTGATTTCATCTCAGTGTGATGCAATTGACATTTATCATACTTAAATCACTACATAGTATAAACAAAGACTCTGTCTGTCTATTTGAACGCGATAATATTCAAACCTACTGCATTTCTTTTTGATGCGGTTATTAGATTCAGTTAAATTCAGATACGAGAAATGGTCAAATGTGTGAGATAAACATTAAACGCTCATTAAACGAACAACAGTCTTTTTGGGTGTGGTCATCTTTCTGGACGTATTTTGTAATCCCAAATATGATCATATACAGTGATTTAAAATATAAGCAATGGTATACAAAGGGCAGCCTTATCGCTATGGCAGTGATAACCTGTGGTAGCGGTGTACAAAAACATACAAAAATATACAAAGGAATAATAGGCTTACTTTGTCTTTATTTTGAATGTAATTTGGATTTCATTCATTTATCCAAAAAAGAAATATACTGGAGCATAATACAAGATGCATTACACCATTAAACATGTAGGTTTTTCGGCACTGCAAGAACAAATAATTTTGCTGCAGTATTAAAGCGAAACTATAACGCCATTTTAAACTGATTTTAACAAATGATAACCGCATTGAAATATGTCTCGTAGTTACCGGGAAGCTCTCGACAAACAGGGAAGGACAAAAAATGTATTTAATTGACGTTCTTAGATAACACCGTGCTTTATTTTTATAGCTATAATATTCATATATTGTTATTACCGTTTGATACGTTATTTAATGCCCCGTTTTCCTTATACTTAGATAGGATAAAACTAATATTGCGTTTGAGACATAGTCAATAAACTATACAGCTAATATCATTTTCCATGACGTTGCGTGACGCTAATATTAAATCCTGATTTTTTCAGGTGTTATTAAACAATCAACTATCAAACCCTCAGGTTGATGGAATTGATAAAGATGCCTCTTATGATTATGAACATCATTTTAAAAACAAGGAAATCAACTAGCGTTGCGTATGTAAGGTATAGAGAATAGCTTGAGTGAATAGCCTTCAACAGCTCAATTCACATGGTACGATAGCGTATAGAATAACAACATCGACAATACAATCGATACTGTAATCCATAATGCCTCAAAATATTAGATTAGGCAGGATTTAGATATAATTTGAACAACCGATAGAGCTAGGGAAACAATATTCAATTATGCGTTAGTCAAGAGGTTCGTATTGATAGGTTTCAAGTAAACATAATATGGTAAAGCATATTTACTGAGCATCCTTATGTTAAATGCCAATAATGTATCAATCACATAAAATTATCCCCTCTTATATCTTTGAAGCATTATGAAAAACATTAAAACTTACATAGATTCCACATCTTACCTTCACCATAGTTGATAAATAATTATCGTAGAAGCACACCTGAATTAAAAACGCATGTAATACTTTTAATCGAGTCCAACTAGCAAGACAGGCATTTAAACTATAAGGTGAATATTTAGTCAAACTTATTTTTTACATACATAAAGATAACATATCATACGGTAAGTTAACCCCTGCGTTGATAAGATGAGTTACAATGATACAAGTGTATTATACATTAGACATTCACCCTGTGTATAACCAACTATCCAAATGAAAAACAATCCACTCTAACTACTATATCAGCCATTTCTGCAGTAAATATTTAAGTTACTATTTAGAATGTGGGAATTACGAAAATATCATTGAGTATGGTATTGAATTGTAATAATTTGATAGACACTTATCAAGGAATTGTACTGCGGTTGATACATGTAATCACGATGGCATGTACACATCCGGAAGTGTTAATATTATGTATTTGTACCAATATTTATCGATTTAAATTATTGATATTTTTAATTAACATTGTAAATGGTTTCTTCAAACTTTAAGTATTAAAGTTTGCGTGTTAGCGGTCGCTGATGCAGTGATAAGGCTGTTTTTGTTTTATTTCTTTTTAAATATTATTATTTTGTTCGTAATTTTTAAATATTGTACACAAATAGAAATATTGTATACTAGCGACCCGCCCCGGCTTCGCACGGGTGCAATGCTGATACTAAATACACTACAGAAAAACTGTGAACGTTGTAT
>DWPT01001843.1:0-17527 GCA_018251895.1 Agathymus mariae mariae | reverse complement strand
AGGTGTAGTGAGTTTATTTTATTAATGTTTTTTTTGTAATCTTTGAATTTTGATAGACAAAATAAAGAAAAAAAAAAACATGAAAATAACTCGGTGTCATTAATTTCAGTAGACTTAATTCATCCGACCAATTGACATGGGTGAAAAAGTTCGGATTTACCTATTAGAAAGCAGATAATGCACCAAGTAAACGAGTTTCAGTTGTCATAAGTAAGGAGTTGGAAGCTCGTGGAAACGATGACAAACGCGTGTAGTGAGAATAGTTTACATTAAATAAAACACGATATGCAGCTAGCGAGTCTAAGTACTAGCCTGCACAGAGAGGGCGAACACTACGACCAACTATATCAACGGGTTATTCAAATATTCATGCAAAGCAACATACATGTATAATTAACGACCGGTTTACATAATCTATTTATCCCGTACTATTGGTTAACAGACCGACTAATTTTGTCTTGTTTATCCTCACTTATATTGCGGTGTATCACCTTTGTGGAGTGTGACGCAAAAATGCAGTTGCAGCTCGATAGATTATTGAAACCGGTCGTAAGCGATTTAAGTGTGACAAGAGCATAAACCGAAGAGCACATATTTGTTAGCAAGCAGAAACAACCTATTTTAAACAGTGACTAGATGACGATACGATACTAGATGACGATACGTGAATACACAAATGCTACATAATATACCGGAGCCTTCGGGCGCGTTTTGAAATATCTTTTCGTCCGGCAACGCGGTCGTGTGGATCGCTTTCGGTTTTGCGCCTACATCTAGAACGAAATAGGCGGTTAAAATGACACCCGCACCAACCGGACGGCGGACGGTGTGTTCCCCAGTTAAATCATACGACTATATAAAGATATTTAGTTTGATTCCATTTAAACTTTATTGATTGCACATCGTTTCAGGAAAAGAAAACACACAGGATGATTCTGTATTGGCGAGTACAATAACATGGGTGTTTTATCGATTAAACGCGATATCTGCCACCCGACCCAATCGTTGTAAACCACTACAGGACTTCTTCGTTGGAATTGTGTCAAAAAATGTAAAAAAAAAAAAAACTGAAATAGTATTTTTATCTATATTTAAATTCAATTCATTCACAAACAGTAATTTAACAATATGTACCAAAAACCCTAAAGCTAAAGTTTATTATTTACTCAATACATCATAAAGACTGCAATTACGGCTAATATGTGTACAGCAGTAGGTTAATTAACTTTCCACTGCCTGATAAGGTAAGATACAGCTCAGACGTTACATTGGAAATTTATAAAAAGCATTATTGTTAAGTATCGATACAAGTGTATTTTTTATATATACATAAATTATCCCACACCAAATGCTATTAAAATCCAAATCACTGATGTTTTATTTTAAAGTTATCAATTGAAAGTTCAAGTTTCAAAGTTACCTAACGTTCGTATCGTAATGGCTTTGCTCATCATCCCTTCTCCGATGGTGTTCTTGCTGTTCACTTGAAATTCGTACGTCGTTCCCGGCTGTAGACGATTTATTGTTACCTGTGTACGGAATTGAGGACTCGATTTGTGGACTTTCACTTTAAAATATTATTTATGAATTAAAAATTTGTGGTTTTCCCTTAACAATTTACCAAAAAAATAGTCTTCTTAATAAGACATTCTTATCTCACCAGTCATAAATTAACCTTAACCTCACGGCTGCAGCCTATCTCAACAAACATACCGAGGTTGCGCCAGATGGCGTGACAGGCACTTTCGTCCAGTCGGAGAAGCCGGCCTCCCGATACCAGATGGTGTAGTCCTGCTTGTAGTCGGGTCCACCGGCGTATCCCGGCTGCCAACGTAGCGTCACCTGGAACTCCGTGGCGGTCCCCGACACGTTGTACGGGGCGTGGGGCTGCGTGCCCTCGATCACTAGTTGCGTGTCCGCTACTATTGTTGCCACCTGCGGATGGCACATAAGAAATGATATATAATTTATTTGAAGTCTATTTTTACAAACAATTTTTGAGAGTCAAAATACGTCATCGTTCAACAAAGCCTTGCCGTGGACTTTCCCGGAAGAAGTACCGACAAGAAATTCCAAGGAAAATACACAAGAAGCTCTTCGTCGTGTAGATAATATAGACAATATGATTGTGGTCCAGATACTGTATTAAAATAGAAAAATTTTCGTCGACGAACGTAAGATCTATATGGTTGTTCCGCTCTCCTGTTAGGTACCGATAAGCCGAGCGGGGTTGGGTGACCATACGGCCTAAGATAACAATGCAGCGTACGCGCTGCACTAGTTAGTGATTCGCGAGCTCTGTCCACCAACGCATCCTATAACATGCGGTAGCATTTGTGACGAAGTTCAGTTTGTAATTAAGTGAGGGATATCTAAGGAATAATTGTTTTGTCACTGTCCCAATTCCAGTATTACTTCTCAGAGATTTCAATAAGAACCGGATGCGAAATCTAAGGTAGTATTATGTATGTATGTATGGATGTATGGTACGTAAGTACCTCATTCGAAGCGACACACTGGTAGATGCCAAAATCCTGTCGACGCAACGTGTCGATGGTGATGTTTCCACCGAGCGCACGCACACGGCTTTTCTGCAGCGGCAGTCCGTCGCGTCGCCGCCACGCCACGTTCGGCCGCTGGGTGCCCTCTGCCTCCTGTGCCTCGCAGTGCATCTCCACCGATTCCCCCACCTGGTCATGTTAAATATCTTAGGCTGGTTTTGTTAGCAACTGGTATGGTCTGTATGAACGATCTTTGCGTAGCTCCAAACTAGAGTCACACGTGAGAGATTAGAACATTGTTTCACAGAACCGTATTGTTTTATCCTGTCACAGGGACCATACTTATTACCGGAGATCGCTGTTATGGTGCTCTGGGACAAAAATAAGTGAGTATCACGTTGTGCGTAGAGGGGCCCATGACAAACGCAAAGCTTTAATGTTTAAAATTTATATATTTTCAATAGATACATTAAGTAATCTAAACTAATATTATAAAGAATGAATATGAATTTTCTCAAAATGGAAGCGAGAGTCCTCTTTAGTGGGCTAGTTTGTTAACTACATAGTCTACAGACGTCACAGGCCAATGAGATCTTCTCAAATTACTTCCGGTATGTAGATTTCTTCGCGAAGCGGTAAAAAAACAGAGTTGCTTGCAAGATTCAAATCCAGGTGTCCCAAACAATAAAGTCCTAGGCTACAATACACAATACACATACTAATAAGATTCAAATTTTATGAATTCGTCTGTACGCGGAGGGTAATCTACGAAATATGGCACCCATTTGAAAACTACTTTGACTACTTGAAAGCATAGGCTATGAACACATATATATAATTGAACTAAAGTCTTGTCGATATTAGTTACCTACGTCTCAATTTGTGTTTATTTGCCTTTAATTGTTCAACCATTTTTACAAAGAGTTAATTATTTCATCCAAAGTAGTCGGGGCAGGCCGCTTGTAATATATAAAATACCAACTGTATTATTGTTAATACTATACTAAATAAACCTGTGGAGCTCAGTATCCTATAAACAAGCAGGGATAGAACATGTCCGTCGGCCAAGCGCCAGAGGTTGATATAAGAGTTTCCCTTCAAGACATTTACCGTGCACATTGCGATGTGGCATTTGGTCTGAATGATATGTATATAACAAATAACGTTTCCTTCTTTCTTCCCTTGTTCTCGGTCAGCTCGTGGGCTCTGTCCGATACCCTCTCATCGATATCTATCTCACCTATTACTTGGCGCGTTTTGACTTAGATATTTTGTTTAGTTGCCGGTGCATATTTTAATTTCTTATATACTACATATATATGCTGTCAATTTTGCTTGTGAACGTTATTACAATGGCTTTAGAGAGAAGAAATGTTTGTAAATATATGTCGGGACTGTCAATCGCCCAATCTCAATTTCCCACAACGTTTAGTGTTTTTGAAGAACCATTTAATGGCCGTTAATTGCTTATTTGTTGGTATTGATGGTGCCATCGAACTTGACATATGGCAGCATTTGATGGTGCCACTTAAGGTACAAAGCACAGGAGTCGCACCAAACTAGGTACATTATGTATATAGTTGTTGATAATGTATAGAGTCTTAGGTAGCATTTTGACAAAGTGAAGGACATTTATAAATTACGTTATTATAGCCCGGTTCCGTACTTCCGTTCCCACTGAATATTCTATTTGTTATTTCCCTTCGCATGCCTTAATGCGTTACTTCTTTCATTCACATTAATTGCATAGCACACACGATCGGGATTCTAAAGGTCCCTTGTTACCGAGACCGGATATTTCTTTAAACTTACAAGAGCGTTGGTGACCCCTTCCGTGTGCGACAGGATATAAAATATCACCGGTCTAAATTATATGGAAAATTTGGAATTATAATTATTAAGGTATTTATTAAATATTAGGTAAATGGTAGAAACTTGATAGTGTCGATCGCAAGATGCTTCGGTATAATCACTTACACGGGTGTATTCCGATTGAAATTTATTAACTTCAGAATTTACCCTTAACTATTTAACATTGTAAGTCATATAATATGACCGTGTAATTTTAAATAAATATGTATTAAAACGAAAGTTCTTGCCTTTTTATGATGTTCAATTGAATAGTTAGCAGTTCTGGTAGCATCGTTTTTCAATGAATTGAAAAAGAAGCATATGTTCAATTCGTTTCGATTTTTATTATTGTCTATTAGTACCGTCAGGAAACTGAATGGTATGGAGCCTGTGTGAGGATACCTGAGTCCAGGAGTGGGGCAATATGTAATGATGATATTGTAATGATGATGGCGGCACTCCACTTACCTTTCTCTGGTACAAAGGCTCTGGTTCTACGGTGAAAACGGGTGGTTTACGAACTAACACTTCCATGGGACCTACAATGTTGAAACAAGTATTGGTTAAATATTTTTTACGAGGAAATAATCGATGCATATGTATCTATGTTCATTTTATTTTGCCTGTCTCAATGACAAAGTGTTCGATTTTTAATTCTTTATAACCATGAAAAACGAACACACACTCCCACCCCTGCAGTAGGAGACCCTGTGTTGCAGGTGACGGAACAAAGATATGACATCACAAACACCATTAAACGGAGAACAAACATTTGTTTGCTACATAAATGTCTGCTCCACCGAACATCAAATCAGAGTCGAAAATCGAAATTGGTTACGAAGTCGTCAAACATAAATTTAATTCGTATCCTACTATAAAAAATCAAAATTGGCCTAACATTCTATAACGTGATATTAATATTACGTTTTATGAAGGTTCTTTGGAACTTGTAAACCTTACCGGCTCACTGCCGAAACATAACAATACATCTTATACGGTTGTTGATACACAGTAAACATAACAGAATGGAAACTGAAGGGCATTAGCTGCTATTGAGTGAGTTTTTACCTGAGGATCCCTGCGTCCCTTGCGCATTGTACGGAGTACAGGTGTACCGACCCTGGTGGTTCTGATTGACGCGTGTGAACAACAGCGAGCCATTGTTCATGATCACTATGTCCTTTGTCTGATACGGCTCCAGCAGCCTTTTGTCCTTCGTCCACGTCACGTACTGCAGCGGGGGATTGGCCTTTATGTAACACTGAACCACGCCCGCCAAGCGGAAGGGAAGGTATTGAACGGTAGGCGTGAATGTTACTTTTGCTGGATCTACAAATAATAATTGTGTCTCATAATTATTTTGTTTATTAAATAGTAGTGTATTTTATTCGTTGTTATTGTTTCTGGTAATAGAAATGAAAAGTACCTTCATTACAGTATTATAATCTACGATAATGTGAAGTTTTAAATGATATTTTTATTTAATATTGGGTGAGATTGTGGACGAACATTAAAAACAAGTAAATATATATATCCGGAGGGTCATTGCCGGAACCACGGCATCTTATTGAAAAATGTTTTATTATTATTTAAAACGATTATTTAAAATTACTTGTGATGGACATACACTATCGTATGTCATGTATATTTATAATTGTTGAACCTTGTAAAATTGAGGATACGTTCGGTTAAGAATAAATAAGGTAAGTCTTACATTCTACATTCAGATAAGCTGAAGCACTCTGTGGATCTCCGATGCCGTTAGACACTTCACACAGATATTGTCCCGAATCGTCGGCAGCCACCGGGTTGATCACCAACGCCCCGTCCCTCCTGATCGTGACTCTGGTCTCCAGCGCCGCTACCTCCGCTACGGGGGCGCCCTCTCGGAACCACTTCACCGTGACGTTCCCGGGTAGAGCCTTGGCTTCACATGAAAATTGTACCTTTTCACCTTCAAGCTTCGTCTGGTTCGTCGGAGGCATCTGGAAACGTTTAATTTACTCGTAGGTGTGGTGTTGTGTGTTTAGATACATTTTATCAACAAATATACTGGGTTAAAACGTATTTAACAAATGCGGGTAAAATTGATTCCTTGTCTTTCGAAACTATAATACAAGCATGACTTTCTTAAGTCCACGTGTCCTTAGTACTTATAGTATTAAATGACTTCAGTATGTACCTACACGAACCTGTCACAATCCTACTTATATCCATAGAAAACCCTAATTAAAAGCATTAATAAATAAGTATTTATTGTACTTACAGTGATTACAGCACCGCCAGCTATGATGACCCTCGCGGTGTGTGACACTTGTCCTTCGCCGTTCCTCGCGATGCATGTATAATCTCCGATGTCCTCGTGTCTAATGTTACTGATGCGCAGTTCCGTGCCATCGTTGAAAATACCGACCGTTCCGGAAGGTTCCACGGGGTTCGCGTCTTTGTACCACAAAATCTCGGGAGTAGGCGTTCCCTCAGCTTGGCAGTTGAGTATAATAGCATCTCCTACAATTCGACCATTACTTTAATGATGATAACTGTTGGAAATCTTTGTGGAGAAGCGAAGCTTTTTGCATTTAGTGGCGTCGAGTAATGAGCTGCAGCTTAAATTGTTTGGACATTTCAAAAATAGAATCAGTTATGCAAGGTGGATGTTTATTAAAATGTAAATATTGGAATATAATAATTTTAGTCAAATCTCAATTCGGAAACAGTTACGATAAGGGTTTTTTTTTTTACCCAAGGACGTGACATTGTGTATAATCAAATTAGACTATTTTATAGACCTAGCTTTGTGACAGTTGCAAAGAAAAACTTTGGAATACCACTTATACCGTTTAAAACTTATGTTAAGTTAAGCGTGGCCATCTTAAAAGCAAATTATAAAGGCCGAAATAAGGACGAATGGTGCAAGAAGATTATGAAGTTTAAAGACAACGACTACAAATACTGATTGCAATGACCATTGGACCGGAGACTCAAAATAAATCCAAGTATCTCCGAACCTATTAATCCCTCCTGTCGATTTTGCGGAACACAATGCCCAGATCGATCGGCTTACGTTGCTACGAAAAGAGATCACTATCAGTAACAGGCTATATAAATCTGACGATAAATAGGATTAGATCGACAATCTAATTTGGTCATCTACCGAACTTATTAGGGATCAATAATGCCCATACCGAATATGAATTATTGTATTGGCATAGTAGTTTATAGGTGCAGACCTAAATTGACGTATATAATTTCTTCCGGTGTGATGGAGAAGCGCGGTGGCGCATGCACGTCGAGGTGGAACCACGTGCCATTCTTGTGTTGATTCGGCGAGCGGTTGAGGAACACCACCTTACACTCGTACCAACCCTGTTGTAAGTCAGCGTAATTTACATTTAAGTAACTTTATTGAGATAGGATTTAAATAAAATGTGTCTAACAAGAAAATCTTTGTTTTACATTCCTGAACATGAATGTGTGCATTTTTGTGGATTGCAGGTAAATAAACATGAATTTTGCTAATGTTTAGCATTGTACGAGGTTTCCCGGCGTATGGCAAGCTTTTCACAGCTTTATAAAGATCCTGAATAACTGAGAATAATAAAACATTTTACGGTTCACCACGGGCAGTATAATCTAATTCTTACATTCACCAATTTTGCTGCGAAACAATCGTGTGTTTCGGGGAAAATGGTTTGGTCCATCGATTATTATTATTATTAACGTTCAATCTAAATCCATGCGCATCTTGTAAGATATCTGTGAACGACCTTTTGTCAAATTGTTGTTTTGTTTTAGCTATCTGAACAAATGTGGTAATGTAGAACTAGTTCCTGACTTCAAAACATGGAAATATTCACTCAAAATTTTGGACCCACTAGACTTAACTTATTAAGTATATACCAACCTGATCGGATTCGCGGATATTGGTGAGGTTGAGACTGGCGGCGCCATATGGCGATTCGGGAGCAACGCGCGACACTCTGCCCTCATAACCTTCTCCGCTGTGCGTCGGGTAGCTCTCGTACCAGATGTAGATAGGGATGTCCTGTCCCTACACCGATAACCGACAATATTGATGAAAATCCGCTCTCCTTCCGGTGCGATAAACACTACGTATCTCTCATGTACATCTACCTACTCCGATATATTGGATATACTGCATACTATCACAACAATGAGTCACGATACAAAATAAACATGATGCATTGAAAATAATAGTGATATTGCAACAACGTTTTACAATGCACTTTTTGTGCTGTTACTCAACCGTCTCTACAACAGTTTGGTATCGAAAGCATGCAAGGTGTCGTAATACCTACACGTTAAAAATATCTGCACTTTTGTTGATACTTTTTATAAGCAGACAAATATTATATGTTTTAATTTTAATAGTCATCAGTTATATTAATTGGTAAAAGCGATGTCAAATAAAGTCACTCATGGTTAATCTAGTAGATTAATAATAAAACTAGATAGTATGTGGTTATATGTTATGTCAAAATAATACATGCGAAGGAGTAAATCGGAATGAGAACATAACAGCATGCAACGGTAAGTTCAATACACGATACGAGAATACGTTAATATACGATGCAACTGTACATAGTCTAGGTTGGCAGAGTGCGTGGGAGAAGCCCACAGCCACAGGAAGAGAGAAACAGACAGAACCGCCGCCAGTGCACGAGGGTGGCGAGAGGCAAGTGCCGGGTGCCGAGTGGCCGCAGGGTTGCCAGGTCGGAAGATTAAAATATATGGGCTACTTTTATAATTGCTAGGATTTTAAGGTTATCGGAAGAAAATAACATTATAAGATTTTTTTTAAATAGTAAGCAAAGTCTACAAGACCATTATTTACATTAATGTTTATCTAATTTTGGCATTGCCACATGTATTTGATAATGGATTTTAACACAATCATTTACCTGTCCTTTACTTAAACTGAACAAACGCGGAATTGTGTGGTAATTTTTAGTTATTATTTTGCTTACAACAATCTTTTTGTTAGAATATTTTGTATTTTGTAGGGAGTCTGGATTTTTATGAAATATCGGGAGAATCCAGACGAATCCCGATTATCTGGCAACCCTAAGTGGCCGGGAGTGCGCGTGACGCGGCAGCCGTGTAAGCTACGAGTACAACGTGCTCCCAATGCTAATTCGCAGGAATACTCGGTGCACCCATAAATAAAAATCATACTCTTATAATATTGATAAATAAATTATCGTAAATGTAATGTGGTAGTGTTGTGTTTGTTCGTATCTAACGGGGGTCTGCTGCTCTCTCGGACTCGCTTTGAAGGGCTTTGTTACTGTGGTGTTTGACCGGTCGCCGGCCGGTGGGGTGACGAGCGCGGCGGATACAAGAAGGCAATAACGCTGAAGAGGCAGACACAATACATAAAAGGCATTAGCGAGGCGCGCGCGGGGCGAGGGCGGCGGCAGGACACGGGGGCGCCCCCGGCCCGCGGCGTCCGCGCGTACCACTAGCACTGGACAATACGAGAAGTCGTCGCCTACAGGCACTCAAGTTATACATTACAGTCTGGATGGCGCGTCGCGGGGACGAGCCGTTCTCTACTGAACAGAAATATTACACGGTAGATGAGCAGCGTTGTATTGTATTAGTGGAGTGTGGACCGTCGTACCGTTTCGCCTACCTTCTTCTCCCACTGCAACACGTACGGCACGGGGATGTCTTCGGGAAAGTCCACCTGGCAGTTGAACACCACGCTCTCACCGAGGATAGCTGTGATGTGCACAGCATCTTGATGGTCTTGGTGGCAAGTTACTACAACAACAACGGGAAGTTTTATTTGTAATACGAATGAAACTACTGTGCTGTCTGAAAACACATAATAAATAAAAAATGTGAGACCTTTTTGTTGGCTAAGTTTATATTAGCAAACGTGAAGTCACAAATGAAAATTATTCCTTCACAGCCAATGATTATTTATTTGTGACACGCACAACATTTGAAAAATTAAAGTTGCATGCATAATTCGTTTTCGAATTTTCTAAGTTCCGTTTTTCCGAGTAAAACAACTGTTTGGTTGTTTAGGGGATCTTTATCCCCTCCAAGTTTAAGATATAAATAAATATGTTACATTCTATGCATTAGTTACCTAATGCCCTGCCTGCGATGCTTTACCAAGTACGTTTGGGTTTAAAAAAAATATTCAGGCTTTCAGGTCAAAATGTCCGGTGTTAAATAGCGTCGAGTCCGGCTTGGGTCTGACAACCCTTTTCAGATGTGATTAATTATTTACTTCTTTGATATAACAAATTACCAATAAAGTATCTATGGAATAAATCTTGATGACTATTCAATATTGACTATTCAAAGTCTTAAATTGATTTTCATTGTAACATACGATCGCATCCACATTCTCAATATCTTATACCTCTATTCTCAATAGAACGAACGGAAATTAACTCCTCAGTTCATAACTGCAATCCTTCATTAGGTATTATTATCGCTGAATTGATGATTCAGCTTCGAATTAGAGAGGATTTCGTGAATCCGTTCTCTTGAGTAATACCTACTTATCCGTTCGTAGCACAATTAAATGACACAAGCATGCCATTTGCATGTATTTAAAGGAAATTTAGTAACGTTAGTTGGTAAAGACGATGTGGGCATATGGTGTCTAAGCAGTTCATAGTGAATTCTAAAAAGAACACTGAGTGAATAAGTTCACCCTTTTAAAGCTCCTCACACATAATTTCTATGGGTGAACGAAAATATTTTACTGGTGTTTTGTAATTTTTTCTCTATGGTTTTTTATGTGAGTAGAGCAATTTTTCATTTTGTGAATGGTTTTTTCATATAACAATTCGTAGTGTTGACCTGCAAAGTATGTCCGATACTAGGCCAACGAGCAGGCGGGCCGTCTGGTGGCACGTGACCAACGTCGTACATGGACAGTAGATACATCGGAGTGGTGACCAATGCTTTGTCGGCCAAGTAAGTAATAAACCCTCTTCTAGATAACTCCAAGTTATAGTACTTTGGGAATACGGATGTGGACAGTTTGTACTATAGTGTAAGTCGAAATTCACATCGAACATTGAGTCGTGACTCCTTGTAATATACAACCACGTGTTTGCAGCGCAGACTACTGTATAGTAGGAACAGTTATTTAGCAAATAAAAATATAATAATTTGCAAAACTTTCTGATCAAAAGACATCCAGCCTTCTAACATTAAGTTTTATTTTAATATCCGGAAAATGAGCAAACATTTTCAATGAGCCCAACTGCCGTGGTGAACCCTGTAGTTAGAGAATGTGATGATATTGATGTGTTTCTTTACCAGCCAGCATCAGCTACCACCGTATTTATAGCAGCAACCTTGCAATACTTTTTTTCATCGTTTTAACATCAGTAACACCGAAGACATTACTAACGCGTTATCAGCCAAAAAGGAAGCAGGAAAACTGAATATATCAGATTGGCTACTTTAAATCCTGTTTGAACCCTTCCAATTAATGATCACTCTCATTAATGAGTTATGGAAGAATGACACTGACAATGACATACTGACTCAATTAAGTTCTTTACTTAATGGTCACTGACCCGGCAAGTTGACTAGCAGCAGCAGGAGCAAGCCGGCGACGATGTGCGGCGGTTGCTCGGCGCGCCAGCCCATGCCTGCGCTCCCATGTCACGGCCGCGCACGGCGACTCATCGTCGGTGCATCACCTAAGGCAAAATATAACAATACAATATTAGAACAGTATCACTCAAAATCGTCACGGTCTAGGATATAATATGCGTGTAAGCAAACTTTTTTTTGTCTCGAATCTAATTGCGTTATTCTGGGTTTAAGTTACTCGGTTTTGGGTAAACCATCTGCTTACCTGATATAATTTTTATATAAATAGTTTTGTTTATCAGAAATTATACTTAACTATTCAAATTTTAAATATTCTTCGTCACAGACTGCATAAATTAGATACACTTTTGTGGATCCATATGTACCAATCTCCTGGACTCCAAATTTTGTTTTGCTGACATGGTTATGCTGCAGGGACTGCGTGTTGGTCGTCCTAGACTCCTAAATGTATATAACCTTTTTGATATCAGTGAATTAGACAGCTATTAGCTAATTTGCTTCCTGTCCATATTTGTGAACCGATGACGTGACAATTAACGCCATTAAAGAATTAAGGGTTTAGACGCTTAAAATATTCTATTTCTATTTAAGAATAATACATACATACAATAAACATTCATAAATGTACATCAAAATCCGCACTCTAAAATTATCTGTGTTACGGGTGGCATGGGCATACACAAATATGATGTCACAGACATCCATGACTCGAGCATAAATACCTATTTATCTGTCACATAAAAGTCTGCCCATCCGGGAACCAAATTCTTCATTCGGCAGACAGGATCACTACCAAGTGGGCTAATGGAGTCGTCAATATAAATATATGCTGTGTTGAAATATTTACGTCAAGGTACAATTTCGAACAAAAATTTTGTGGAAACTGTATTATTATAATGTAATCAAGCATTAATTTATTAAAAGGAAAATAAATGTTAGACAAACTGTGTAGTCGTGGTCGCGATTATGGATAATAAAACTGAGGGTGATGATGATAAATATGTATTTTTGATCGCTCCTAAGAAATGTTAAGATTAGAAACAATTTTGAAAACCAATTGATACTTCATTATTTTACGAAAATACAGTAAAAAAACAGTAAACCCGATTAAATATTAATTCCATCGGCGTAGCCACTGTTTTAATAATCTCTATTACAAGACTTATATTTTTAGAAAGGAAAAAAATTGTAGGTTAAGTAGACGTTGTTCTTGTCGGTGTTCGGGCTGTCTAAAGATAACCGCCACTTCACTCTGCATTAACTCATCGGTCTGCATTCGAGGAATATCGTCGAACATTTAGGTGCGTTCTCGGTTATAGTAGAATTATTGTGTTCCACACTTAGTTACTGACTAGTGACTAGAAATTCTAGTAACCTTCAAAGTAAGAGTCCACTATATTGGCATTACACGCCTAAAAACTGCCGCGAAACTTAAACCACTTGAGAAATGCTTTAGTTTAAATGGAATTTAGAACGAGAAACACTTTGTGGCCTAGTAACCGAAACGGTATCGTTCAGTTGCGTCATTACCGCTTTGTTTTCTTTTGCAGGTACATGGCCTTTACATCGGGCTTCGTCCTTGGACTACTTTGTCCAGTAATAATTGCACTGCATCACGATATGTTATGGAGGTACCTCCAACTTGTTCTACCCTCCACGTTCGTGCGCTATAACAGTAATCAGCTTATCGATTTTGTTCTTACTCGCTTTTATAAGTTACTTTTAATTATGACGTTTTGTTGCCAGCCAGTTAATTTTATCGTGTTTCCTTTGACTTTGCGGTTGATGAATGATTTGATAAACATCTCTAGTGAACTTTCTCTTGAATAAATGGGCTTATAGCATTTATTTTTTTGTATTGGTGACCTGATTTGAATTTAATTTAATGAAATATAGCTTCCCCCAAGCGACGATTTTTTTGCGAAATTAAACCCAAAGGGGTGGAAAGTTTTTGTCGGTGACATATTTAAATGTGACAATAAATTATGTTCACTCAATAATCCCTTATAACTGAGAAATGAATCCCAAAATAATGTTTATTTCGAAAAATTTTGCTTGTTTCACCTAATATTTAGTGTTCTAGTTATTCTAGTTTATTTGAATGGGTGAGACACGGGGTAACAAAAACATTAACTATCTTCTTTTTTATGTTTATAGGCAGCAAATGCAGGCGGGTTATATGATAGTAAGTAATCATTGTCAGCCATGAACATTTTTAAGTTTTAATTTTGGTCTTTCATAGTAATAGTTGAGAATCAGGTCGTTAAGTGGGTATTTGGGGATGAAATAGGTAATATACTTGTTTTTACCATTTCTGTAGGTGGTACTTTTTTTTGGGAACCTGCTATTGGATTCTATGCTCAGTTCACTAAAATAAATATTTCCCGTAATTTCTAAATAGGGAATTAATTTAGCAAATGTCCAAAATCTTTAGAACGTTTGACCGAATTCCTTTACATGTTATATATATATATATATACATCTTTTATATAACGATGTTATTTTTTTTCAGTGTATACGAATTTCCGTCCCGTTCAGTACTAGTGACAAAACTATTACAAAAAATAAATAGCTACTGCAAGTCCATTTTGAAAAGGGTATTACTAATATATTTTATAAGTTTTCCATATATTGTCAGACCGCTCCACCTAGAAAGAATAGAGATCTATACTAGTAACTAGTTTACAATATACTTAAATTTGAATAAATTATGTATACAAAGAGAAAAGAGAACAAATTGATTACAACACCACCTAACAGTCTCTAGTAAGCCTGTAAGGTATTGTATCCGCAAAACTCACTGTGTTAATATGACCTCAATTGGTAGAGATGAAAAGCCCTGAGAGGCAGTAATAAAACAACAAGTACAATAAATTAATTGTTTCACATTTCCAAATCTTTTCATATACAAAATTACAGTGAAACGTAAATAACAGAACTAAAGTGCTAAACGTCATTAAACAGTTAAATAAAGAAAAACTAGGTGATAAATTTTTGAGTCGGTTGACATAAACTGAGTACATATCATCTGCTGCTCATTTATTAATTTATTTATTTTTTAAATCTTTATTGACCATAATACTAAATGTATTCTCTGCCGGCTAACCATAAGGCCAAATAGAAACTCGCTATGAGCGGCATTATATGAGAGAAAAATAAAACTACAAGAGTACACATAACTACTAAATCTCATCTCATAGAGTCAACGGGTTGGATGGCACTGTTCATTACATATCGGATTTTTTTTTACAGAAAAGCTCGCAATCAACCACTTTTGGTGTCTTTTATAATTCAAAACTTTGAAACAATTAAAATACCGCGTCAGCATCCCTTAAGCCACTAACTTAAAATTGGAGACTGCGTCTTCATACAAAGTATTAAAGCCCATGGCGTAGCAGTCCACAATAAGCGATATTTTTTCATTTGTCATAAGTGCAATTGCTATATGACCAAATGTAGGTTCAAGGAAATTTTAAGATATCGAAAAATTCAGTACTAGTTAGTACTATTCACTAACACTACCTAGACGAGGTAGAGGTCAATATAGGACATTATATAGGTAGTACAAACTAAGAGTAGCAATTCGTGTAGTAAAAAGCCTAATTTGTGAATAATATCTGTATTCAGTATATTCAGGTGACAGGTTTTTATATGTTAATAGCCGACAAACGAGCAGCCGAGCCACCTAATGGTAAATGATCACCGGCGCCCATGGACATCAGCAAGACCAAAGGTATCATCACGGTTTCGTTGTCGGCTAGAAAATGTAATGAAAGTACGAAAGAAAGTTGGGTAGAAATTGAAGAGTTAATCGGAATTAACTTAACTGGTTTATAATTTATCTATCTTTAAACAACAATGCACGTTTCTTATTCACGGTATTCCAATGTAATAGACGAGGCTATGAGACCAAGTCTCTTCTAAGATATCCAAGATTGTACGGTTCTTTTTTTTTTAGGTGGGGAAACCCTCATGGGTTCATCTCAGCCGCGGGGGCGACTGAAAGAATATGCCGGATTCGTACCGACTAAAACTCCACGGTGTTCCTCTGGACGCCCTTTGTCGGATACGCTCTCGCATTCTTCCGCGGTTCCAACGGAGTCTGCTCTTCTACAGAGCCCGTCTGAGTTCGGGATGACTTTGGAACTGCATCATCCCTCCGTCTTTGAGGTGCATGCGGGAACACCGCGCGCATCACCTCGAGGCTTGTTGGTTTGGCGCAGGACACCTGCGAATCCTACGCCATAGTTTCTGTTATGGGGATCGCAGATGGGCGTGGGTGCCTCTTCTTCTACTCCCGGTTCGCCGGCTGCGAATTTGGAGGTCAGAAACCTTTTCTCTCTCCCATTCCACAGCCTCCTTCTGCAACATGACTTCTTCACAGAAGGACACTCCGAGTTTCCACGAGTTCTCGCCTCCACCACAGCTTTCACCAAAGCCACGAGCGAGAGGTCGTCCTCCATTGCAGCGACGAGTTTACGGCGCTGACTGTCCCATGCTGGGCATACCTGCAAAGTGTGGTACGCCGTGTCCTCGGCGCAGCTACAATGGTGGCACTGTACCAACACTTTCAAGCAGTTTTATCTAGAAGGTACCCGTGTATAGGATTAAATATTATTAAATAAGTATTGATGATAGCTATTGATAGATAATTGTGAGCATAATTATGATAACCAATATTTAATGTTATTTATAAAAACGATTGTCCAGATTAATTACTTCACTAGCACGGTTGACAGTATAAATATCGCCGGCCATGATAGTTCAGGGCATTCATGTTGTAACAGTGAGAAGCGAAAGCGCTGCCCAAATATATAATTGTATTTATAAAAGTGAGTTATCATTTTGTGGATCTAATTTTACATGTGGTAAAATTGTTTACGTGCGTGGCTACCACATTCGTTTTATTGCACCAGTGATATATTATTAAATGTTACCACTGATCATCAGGTGTTGTTTGTTCGTTTGACGGTTATACACCAATTTCTTTTTTTGACTAATGCAGCAATAGTTAAATTACAAAACATCTCTCATGTGTTTTATATTTTATGTATCCGGAATATTTTCCTTGTGAGATAAATTTTACCTGCCTATCTTACATTTATTTGTAATACCACTAAATTAAAATGTATATATATTTAATATTCATATTCCTCGTAAATTTAATCGTCTGATATTACTATGACACGTAGTTTGATTTGTAGTATTATCGTTTCATTAATTAATAGATTTTAAATATCATCAATAAATCATGTTAATATGTTAACACATTATGTTAATTGAATCGTCGTAGTTTCTAACGTTAAAATTATTCTTTTGGTATCTTGTCACGTGTGTCTTGGTAATGGCGGTGGTCTTATGTGTCGCGTAGTAAAAAGAGGCACGTTCAACCACGTTGATGTTTTATTGAATTTTGATAATTGTTTTTCTCCTTCGACACCAAATAATATGTCGTAATCATATTAGATATTAAAATACATATAAACACACCGGCAGAATTAGCGGAACATAAAAAAAGGGATATTGTCAAATAGTTAATTTTATTTTGAAACAAATAATAA
>DWPT01001842.1:0-17529 GCA_018251895.1 Agathymus mariae mariae | reverse complement strand
ACACTACATCTGCACCTGTGAGGCTGAATATTTAACTTTAGACATTTATCGCGTTATTATATTTTATGATATTAACAGTACATACAACGAAAGTAAAAACTGCAAATTGTAATTTAAGTCATAAATAATTATGTTCATACATGCTTTTCTGGTTATGTCAGAATCATTGGTTTCTTAGGTAGGCAATTTGTTATCATTATTAAGTAAACAATATGTAATAATTACAAACTTCCCCGCACTAACATTCCTTACAAATGGGGGTGGCATTAACGTACCCAATTATTACACTACAAACAAGATCCGACAACGAATAGTTTTCTTTCACATAAACACCTTCATTGGGCGGAAAATAAACCCGGAGCTCTTCGCTTGGCAAGCTATATGACAACCAATCGGGTGACAGGTTTCAGCTATTATAATTTGAATTGAATACGTTGAAGGACATAAAATGTTACGCTTTTCATAATAACATACATAGTAGTAAAGGTTATATATCTGCCTGACAAGTACAACAACAATAAAAACTCTTTATTTTACACCAAAGCATACATGTTATGAGCAACATGTCAAACGTGAATTTTTGACTTTAAGTAATCAGATGAAGTGGGATTAAACAGCATCCAGTTTAGATAAATAAGTATATGGGTATCCTGGCGAAGTCAAATTGGCCGCCGCTTGAGTTTTATGATTATATTTTTAAGTTCGTAAACATTAACCATGTCTATGATGATTAAATATAACCCGTATACAAATACTTTGAAATGGCCCAAATTTATCGAATTGCTCCATTGCATAGGTCGGCATAGTCAAGAAAGAAATAAGTAGATTTGGAGGAAAATTACAAAACCTACGAAGAAATCTAATTGGAATATTTTTCTGCTGACTTCACTGACTCGAGAAGCTTACGATAAAATTCAGAATAATCACAATGGCATCAATCAACGTCACCTCTCCATAGTTGTTCATTCTCTCTCTCACTACGCGCCGTAGATTGAAATTCCGCCCTTATCATCTAGATTCGTGGCGATCCTCAACAATCCGATTTTTGCGATCTTTTCCACCTTGTACGTGTAAACTGTGGAATGAGCTTTCTTTGAGGTTTTTCTGGAGCGTTATAACATGGAGTTCTTGAAGAAAGGCGTAAAAAGAGCTCTCCTACAGTGCATTGGTGATTCGGGTCGATCGGGATTTCGGGATCGGGTTGTGAGTTTTATAGGCGACGGTGACCACATAACGTCAGGTAGGCTGTCTCCTTTTGTGATAGTCCTTGAAATCTTAAAAAAATATGTTATTAAAAATAATCGGAGGTATATAAGGTCACAAAATTTTTCAATCATAGTCATTTATCAGGTAATGAACGGGCTATTAATAATACATGCGTAGGATTCCAACAAAATAGAGAACAAGACGCCACCTTGCGACTTCTCGATAGTATACCGTAAAATATTTAAACATGTTTTAATAGCTGTATATCAGATTGCTCCGTTGCAAAGAGTGACTTGCACGTGACGTTGCAAAGAGTTGTTACTGTATAAAATTAAAAATACTAAAAATATGTTCAAATTCTAGTATCTTTGAATATTGTACCGTTGCTGAATATTTATGAAAATAGAAAGAAATAAATACATTTATTCACGACTTGTACACTTACATAAACAACCATCTATAATAGCAATATAAAAAAACAGACAATACCCAAAGAAAGAGAGAGTAATAAAAAACAAAAATAATTAAAATTTAATGAGCGATAACGCGACCGCGGCGGTAATTTTCCAGTACGCCCCCCGCTATTAGGTAGATCATTTGGCCGCGCGCATGTCACTTGTAAAAAAAAATGTATTGTGGCAAATTCTATTCCATGATGTATCATTTTCATATATAATAAATAATTAGTTTATATAACAAATAATTTCTCCTTATAATTATTCCTATTCAATGTTGCAAATTTCGGTGGTATTTATTTTGAGGAAACAAAGCATATTTGAGAACTCTCCGTGATTGTGAAGACATAGATTTCTTCACCATCGTATTCTAGATCAGCAGTGTTGGACTGTGACGAAGACGATAAAAAAAAGTAATTTTCTAAGGTAATCCGCCCGTCTGACTCGAGCCATAGAACTGGAGCAAAGAGCTCTTTAAGAACATTTTGTTAACAATGGAGCCGAGCCGGAATGAATTGTGCATTTAGTGAAGCAAGACTGGGAGCTCTTCAATAAGTGGGTTTAATTACCTTTAATTTATGAGATTACATATTAATTATAATACACTAGTAAAGATTTTAAATAATAGCTGTAACCAATAATAGGCTTACTACAGGGTTCGGATTTATTTTCATAATTGAGGTAGTTTGGAGTACGTCCTACGCTGCTCTAGCACGGATAAGTAGTCGGGGAGCGGTGGAAATAGAGGCCAGCCCAAGTGTCGGAAGTTCTTTTTTTCCCCGAAGACATTCGACATGGATTCACGACTGCTACGTAAAACGCATATCAACAGCTCAATATGTAACGCGCATATCTAGTTGTTTCTAATCGTCTGCTAATAAGTACTAAAGCGTATAAATCTGTATGAAGTACATGTTTTCAAGATTTAAAAATGGTCACGAATCAAAGGAATATAATTAAACCTGTGGATACTCCGGCGTATGGTAGAATGTGGATGGGCTGATATGTGAAACATCGAACAGTTGCTCATTTTATTTTCACACGAAAACTTATTGTAACATGCAAACTTATGCGCCGCCGAAGGCCGAAGGTATACTTTAAAAGCCAATTCGGAGGAAAGTGGTTTCTCCGTCAATGTGAAATGACACGTATATAATGGATGTCCTCAAATAAATATATCTGCTAGCTATTCAGCGGCAATAAATAATATTAAATTTGCACAGTTGCAAAGTACGAGCTGTTGTATAAAAGTACTCATATTATTATACTTTTCATTTGAAACATTATAAAATACATTATACATACTCAATTTCATATCCTATAAAAGAAGGGTTGCCAAAAAAAATTAAATTGTAAATTGACTCTCCATTTCGAGGAAAAATATGATTTTTAAAATATTTTTAAGAAGAGCTAAAACTTCTGCAGTATATGAGACAAGAAAAACCGTACCTATTTAAATAAATAACTGTGACATACTAACATCTATAATTAAAATAGAATTGGTTAAAAAATACAGTCCTAAATAATTTAAAATCTTATATCTTGTTTAGTACAGCTGAATATTAAAATTTGACCCACTATGTCATGTCATTTTATCTTACCTATGTTGTGATACTTTGCTACAAGCCACATTATATACCTCAATTTAATTTGCAAATGATTCATTCTCTTGAGGTTTATTTTTCAGGTACCTTTATGCTACATATACCGATAAATTAATCGACCGAATATAGCGGGAAATAGGTGTTAACTGGTGGTAGCCTGCGGCCGTAACCGATTTAGGAATTAACTAAATTTTAACACTCCCTGCAAAAATCGACTACAAAGTTTAATAGTTTAATGGGAAAAAATGAATATTATAATGGGTAGTGGCAGCCCTAAAACAGCGCGCCTGCTCAACAGTGCGATGCATTGAGCGGAAGATCAAAGGGACACACGTGCCTTACCACGCCACTGTACTTCAACTGCGTCGTGTTGTTTTACAGTATCCTAGTATCGTCTTTAAATAAACTATAAATAGCATGAGACTGAGCACTGAAATATTATTAGTATGGTCTATTTAACACGCAGAATACTTAAAGCGATAAATTTAAGGTCAACAAATATAATTATGATGATTACTAACAGCAATATTTCTGAAGCACTTCCGTGTTATTGAAGGTACGTTATATCACTGGGAAAACAGTAATTAAGGTATACCATAGAACTTAGGCCGCAACTGATGGTAAGTGGTCAGCACCACACATGGACATCCGCGAGACCAAAGGTATCACTGATGCGTTGTCGGATAGGAAATGAGAAAAAAGTAGAAAAAACTTTCAAACCCCCAGTCGGAACACGACGAGTCGTTTGGCGGCTGACTCAAGCAAGAGGGTAGTAGCTAGCCAGGCAGGCTTCAAGGAAAGATAATAACACCAATCCTAATATTAACGACTTAATAATAACACTGTTAATAAAATCCTCACGCGAAGCCCTAGAACCAAGTAGGCTGGCTTCTGTCGCCTCTTACAACAGAACAGCTGCCAGCATGGGATCAGGGAGAGTATTCTAGGCCACCCCAATACGACTAAGATGGAACAAAAAACAGCGGTGCATACTATTTATAAAGCATGTAAATCTTGAACGATTAAATTTTTATAGATATGTAAAATTTTATTAGTAAATTTGTAAAATTGTATTTATTAAAGTTTTATAGACATGTCAAATAAGATTAAAAATTTTCAATAATATTTTTGTATTCAACTTTGCATACCATATATTACTTACACTGGTATAAATCAGATGAAGTCAGATAGTTACATAAAAACTGTCAACATGGTGAAAGCTGCCTCAGATACAAAAAGTTTAAACTCCAAGCAATGAGATATAAAAACTTACAGCGAAAATATAATATAACCCAGCCTTGCAACGACATACAAACTCTTTAATACATTCACTTTCATACTCATGCCAAATCGACCATAAAACGTATTTCAGTAAGAAGATATAAAAGTCTTTGGCGTTACCAATCAGAGAGATTTCGGGTGCAAACTACACCAATTTAGAAAAAATATAATCAGCTTGATTAAAAATATGTAAAAAACACGTAACTAAAGATAACAAAGTTCTGTACTTGCGATGAAAAAATAAAAACTTAGAAATATTACACCATTTAATTAACGTACCATTTGCGTGTCTCTGTATATCAGAGATTAATTTTCAATTTAACTAATGGAAACTTACTTAGGGTTTGAATGTTGATCTCTGCGCACGAGAGACGAATTGGAATCCTGCATCAATATCTAATTTTTTCAAGCTATGTGCTTATTATAAATTAATCATCACTTGCTACGGTGAAGGACAACATCGTAAGGTAACATGTTTTGTTTGTTTGTTTAATCTTTATTGTAAATTCAAAAAAAAATGAATGTTACAATGGGTAGACTTAATGCCTTGAGGCATTTTCTACCAGTCAACCCTGGTGACAATGAAAAGTTGGCGTAGGTGTATTAAACAACTTTAATTAAAATATAATATAAACATTACACATACATAATACAGAAATTCTAAATATATATATATATATATATATATACATATATATTGCCAAAGATAGGAATTGGAATGTATACCAGAGAATTCTTCATTATGTTCTCAAAGTTGTAAATTTGACTTCACGGGTGACCTCGGCTAAACGTCAGTATGTTCAACGTTCATAAAGAGGGTAAAAAGAAACATTATACTCGAAGTTACGAGATGTGTAATTATTTACGGTTCACTATTGGGTAGAGGTGTCTCCTTGTCAGGGTCTTGGAGAACAACGCGATGCTCCAGTGGCTAACGTGAATTTCGGAAATTTTGACAAATATGACCTACTTATTACTTGCGTTATGAATTCGTCATTTGCCATGTCTAACATCTACGTCATACATGCACTTTGGAAGCACGGAATCCTTTGTCAAACTTTCCTATCAACTGTACGTGACTCTGTCATACGATTCACTTTGTAATATTATTAACGCTCTTCCTAATTAGTTAAATATAATATTTATATACACTTGTTGGTTATGAGACTTCTCACTGCGTATGTGGGATATAAGGGGTCCTTTTTACCCGGAGTCCAAGCCAACCACCCCTGCTGGTTGTTACCCTTACTGAGTACCGAACGAGACAAATGTCTTAGGTCAATGGTTTATCCTGCAAGCATTAACCTGATGGTATTCAGTACCATTTTTGGTAAGATTTTTAACCTGCCTAGCCTAAATATCAACCGTGTTTCTGTCATTTCTCGCTTGCTGTGCTAGAGACGCATTTAATTGATAATGAGCATTGGTAGTATATCTATCTCATTGCGAGAGGAGACCTGAGCCCAGAAATGGTACGATATGGGTTTTAATTATGGGTTTGGACGTATTAAGGCGGCCTAGAATACTCCCCCCAATCCCATGCTGGCAGAACAGGGTGTCGTAAGAGGTGACAGAAGCCAGCTTGCTTGGTGGTAGTTATTCGCGTACGAATTATACTATCAGTATTAATATTAGTCATTAATATTGCTTGCTTGAGTCGGCCGCCAAACGACACGTCGTGTTCCGGCTAGGAGCTTGAGAGCGAGTACTTTCTTTCTTCTCAAATCCTGGTGGACAACGCATCAGTGATACCTTTAGTCTTGCTGATGGTCATGGGCGACGGTGACCACTTACCGTCTGGTGGCTTGCCTGCTCGTTGGTCGGCTATTAACATAAAAAAAAATATTTTTAATTGTTGTGAAGAACACTGATAGATGATCGTTTACTGGCTGTTGTAATAAAAAAACACTTGTTTTTATGTTTATGTGTGTATGTGCATATAATTAAAAAAACATTTTATTTTATGTGAAACTTTATTTTGTGATTATGTTTGTGTGGTGTACATAATTAAAACTTTACCTTTATCAAAATAAATATTACAACTATATTTGTTTGTTATGAAAAGTTTGTGGTCAAATAAATGTGGCGTATAAATAAACAAAACTTTTTCTATTCATTCGAGTACTGAAGTCGTAGAAAAGCAACAAAACACTTTATAGTCAGATCTTAAATTTAGGGATAATTTCGCAGTTGTTTTCTGCCAATAAATATCTACTCACGCGAAATGTGGCTTGTTAAACAATTGTGGTTCACAAACGTTTTCAGATGTTTTGTGAATCCCTCTGGTAGAATTATTGCTAATTTCCGAAAAAGTAATCAAAATTTGTTTTGTTTTACATGTCTATTTTTATATTTTTAACTTGTTTATAAAAAGCAGAAGGTTCATAATTTTTATAATTTTATTTCACCTCAGAACTCCATTAATTTTAAAAGATTCCTTTTTTTGTTCGAGACGGTTATTTTTTTGGTGTCATTTAAATCTGAAAAGAACATAAGGGTGAATAAGATAATATAAAAAATGGCATTTTTTTCATCTGGAAATTCTTGCTTAAATGGAAGTCGGCTTTTTGTTAAAATATTTGTGTTTTTTTCCCTTATATATATTGCCTGGAATAAATCGGTTTCTAGTGCCGTTTTCCGTATGCAGATAATTAATGTACATTCAAGTGTATCTGTATTGTATATTTAGAAAGAGAACGCAAATAATGTTTCGTATACTAACTTTAAGGCTAAGATTTTGTATACATTTGTAGGGAGACCACGGCTGCGATACCGGTCTTGCATTCGGGATTTCTTTGAACTAACAAAAGAGACGCCAATGAAAATGCCAGAATCATTTCATGTTTCAAAATGCACGTCGAAAGGCTCTGGTTTACTGGGTGACATATAATGATTACGTAATCAGCATGGTGGAACTGCCAATTAAATTCCTTGTAAGGGGTGTGCCACCAAATTGATTAGGGAATTAAGCGGATTCAGGTTAGGTACTCTCCATACAGCTGTATACATTTCGTTGGTAGGGTGACGGGATTAAGCTGATTAAGATAAAGAAAGCGACTAAGTAATGTTTGGTTACTAACTTACACTGAAACATATATTGAGATGTACATATATGAATTCTGAATGTGACCATCAATCATAGTACTGCATATAGCCTTAGCTTTTATATTTTATTTTCAGGATAAAAATATAAGATTATTTGGAACTCTCTCTCTTACTTCGTGTCTAAACATTTAACAGTCACTAATTGAAACTTCTATTTAAGGATTTAACGTAACCAAATTAACCCCATACCCCAGTGAAAAATATTGGTCTAAATGATCGATCGTCTAAGGTTAAGAAGGCCAGAAACTTGCTCTGAACAAATTTGTAACTAAAGTTACTACTTCGAAAACGGTAGGAAAAAGGTGAAAATTACTATTTGTTAAGTTTCGTTATTTTTAAGTTTTGTGAATAATTAAAATTCTGCGATATATTTTACTAATTGACTACTCGAAGATAAAATAGTTACGTTATACGTTGTCTGTTTTAATTCTTAATCAACAATTATACAATTATACGTTATATATCGCTAAGTCAATACAGGGCTGATTTGACTCGATTGAATTTTAATTAATACATACTCTGGTATACTTACAGCAATACTCTGACATTGATACATCGAAATTGTCTTCAAAATAGCCTCTAGATTCACCTATAGACACCCAAGGCTCTTAAAATTTCTCTGAGTCTTAATACTGTTCGTATACTGTCTATTCGATGCATTGGTAACTGGTACAAATCTAATAATCCATGCACTGATAGAGGTTAATGATTATAAGTGCTAAACTGGCTACATCTCCATCTCTTGAACGTGTCAGACCACATCTTACCTACATTAAGTCACTGTTTATTTATCGTTTGTCGGGTTATTTAATTTAGAAACTGCCGTACAATATATTACACTTGACAAACAATATACAGCAAACCGATAAACGCTCTAACTGTAATTTTGTCGTAATAGTTAATTATCTTCATTTCTCACTTCTCGTTGCCAACTCAAATGTGTCTAGGACATGACATACATGATATGACATACAGATATTTTACACTAAGGAAGTTTCTCATAGAACGTACGGACTCAAAAATAATAAAGCCGCTTTTTCACTTAAGTTGTGTAAGGGTCTCGTTCCATACTTGAGTCAACGCTGACATTCCGTCCTCGTGGTGCATCCTGCTCTATAACGGTCGAGGTTACGGCAAACGGTTCCTTCTAATGGAGATCTCGGATTCTGTATAATGATACAGAATTTAAGCCGAATACGACTTAAATACCAACAGTACTCATCCATAATGGTTGAGTTTATTACCTGGCCGGGTAGCTGACATATTCCTTCCAAAATCTATCGTAAAATATTTTTATGTGTCCCCTGCTTATATCTATATTGGTAGCGTCGGTGATGCCTTTGGGATGACGGCCGTTCATAAACATGTATGGCCAGCTACCATCTAGTGGCTCTTCGGCTTGTTTGTCGGCTATTAACATATAAAAAATTTTACGTATTTCCGAGAAACAAGAACCAAACTAAGTGACAAATTGAAACTAAAATTATCCTTAAGCTTTAGGGATAGATATTGAAAAATTTGAATTCAATAAATAAATTTCCATTTCCTAAACTTTTATACGTACGGGGAAAATTGTCTTATGATTTTCAATCACTTCTGAACAAATTGGAAACGTCTCTTTTGTTCAAGACAACAATGTTGTAGCGACGTTTCAATGTAACAAACTGGTTGCAGGTTATTTTACGCTCGGTTTGCAATACATAAATGCTTTTTAGTCTTATTTTATGTGTGTATTCACAGTGACAGTTTGTGAATGTTTATTAAATAATATTTCGACAGCCTGGTTGTAGTAGCTATTATAATAGATTTCTAAAACAATGCGGGCGTTATATTTTAATCTTATATCATCGTGGACTTTATATATTTTAATCGTAAAGGGTACTCAAGATTTTTGTGTCGTTGTCGTCATCGTGGTATTTCGACTAAGTTAAATGAATCACGGTCTCGACGAGACTGAGGTGGCGGGGAGAAAATTTTGATAATTGATACTTAATATACACTAAAGACAGATGAACCTGTCAAATTTACGTCAAGTTCCTGTTACGCCTTTAGATACCATATGGCGACATACGATACGAACGACAACTGCACCATCTGAACTTGACACCGTTATAACCTAACAAACTAATCACTGCATTTCATTCTTGAGCTTATTTAAACCTATGTTCTCTATTACAATTTTTGAGATATTTTTTGACCTCTCTCTTACTGACACAATGAACATAAAGCGAAAATTACGTGCTTGATTAAAAAGCTAGTCAGTATTTTTTTTTTATTTAGTTTTATTTTATTCTTGGCGCTAAAATATTTAAGACTCGGTTGCACAACTCGTATTAGTGGTCCGTGTTTCCGAATGTCGTTTTCGTGTGTCGAATCTTCAATAAATAATCGGTACTGTTGTGCAGGTTGCAGGTTATGTGGGTTTTTTGGGGAATTAAAACCCTAAGTATGAAGGATGTACGGGTATGAGGATTTCGTAACTGCATCGGTAATATTTCTCTGCAATGCCCGTTAGCCGACTCCTGGAAAACAGAGAATTCTCAAGCTTTTATCTCTCACTCTCTTTCCTTTTTAGATATAGTAATTTAAGCCTGAAAGACACTTTCGTCCAGTTAGAAGACAGCGTTCGAATTATGGATGTGCTCGTAATAAGCCTAAGGTTTCTGAGTACGATCGAAAGTCAAGAGACCAGATAAAAATAATAATAAAATTTAAGCCCAACCCAATCGCGAAACCGTCAGCTTTGTATCCTCTGTAATATGTTATATCCACGGTAATTATACTTGAATAACAGACTCCAATCGACAAAGTTATCCAATTCCGGTGGAGACTTATTTTTTTGTAGGGTATATCCACCAACTTTAGCTTATACGAATATGTGTGATTGCTAGTAATAAATATTAACACACTGAAAGAATACTGATGGTGAATAATGATTATTGAGAGCTTTTGATTATCTGTTCAATCGTATAGCCATAAAACAAATTGATTAAGTAAGCATGGGTTAAGTTGCTTTAAATTTAAATGGTAATTTTAATCAACAATTTTAATTAAATTATAGTTTTATGAATATTTTGAGTGTACCTAAATATCAAGGATTAATAAGGATTATTGTCAACATCATCATCATTATCATTAGCCACATGATCTTCTAATATTTAAGGGGTGAATCTTCAAATCAAACTAAGCTCCCGAACATATATAGCTATATACCCATAATCTATGGATAAACTTAATTTTCTCTAAAATAGGATCTCCAATAATAGATAGTATATGAATATTATATTACCGCAATAAAACTTAACATTCTCATTTAGCAAGCAATCAAACTAATTCGCTAGGTGTAAGAAGTTTAATTGAAGTTGCCGAGGCGAAAACCACGTGGGAATGAGTTAATTTATTGAAAGCATTAATTAAATGAAAATCGGCTTTTTGAGGGGGTACTTCAAGTAATCTTTTACATTCAGAGAATTAGCACCAGTTGTTTGTAACGTGCAAGAAGCAGTATAAGCCCAGTGGCTTAAACGTCGTTTTTAAAAATTAGGGTCCGGGATTTAAGTTCTTCAGTTTACGCATTATACTATATATGCATATTAGATATTAATTATCATTTGCTCCAATGAAGGAAAACATCGAGAGGTAGAATATATGAGAATTATCCGTAATGTTTTCAACGATGAATGAAGCTTGTCAATCCGCACTTGACCGATTTGGTGGACTGTAACTCCTTAGATTGTAAGACCCAGTGTGAAATTTATTATTATCACTGCCATTACTGTTTGGTATGTAATTAATCGACAAACGAGTAGATGAACCACCTGATGTTAAGTGGATACCGTCGCCTATAAACCTTCAATAACACCAAGAACATTTCCGAACAGTTGCAGAAAGAAAGCAGAGGACCCGCATTATTTTTTGCTCTCTGATCCTGGAACCTAAGTTTTTTATAATGTTAATTAGTGTAAACGGACTCTACCGTTCGAACAATAAATGAATCTTTAAAATGTCCAGCCATGGGATGTTTAAATGTTGTCACAACAAATTACAAGCAAGTAGATTAGCTATCTCGTGTAGTAACCGCTACGCATACACGGCTGTACATCAAAGACATCACCGACTTAGCCAAATTAACAGTGCAAGATCCGTAAATAAAAATCATGGTTGAATAATCAAAAGAGAAGAAAGGCGGTAGCTAATAATAAAGCCAATAGGGTGTAACCTCATAAGAACAGTGATATTTAGTACCATAAGAATATGTTGATTTGTTTCGTATGCAAGTGAAATATCATTACAATTCGTTTATGTACTTTCGCCTACGGAGTCTAAATACGGAAGTCTACGGAGTTTTCATTTCTCGCATTTTTTCAGTTCTAAGAAATCGAACAAAATAATTCTTGACTCAAACCTTTTGTAATTATAGAAGGTTACTCATGATGGCAACAGTTTAAAAGTGTGGGATGCAATATAATGAACTATTCTTAACTTAACTATGAAATATTCTGTGTCTAGTTACTCGGTTTTGTGGTACTTTGAGGCCGGGGTATTTAAAGTGGGTAATTTCATTAAGCGGTTTCTTAATTAAACGTGTTCGAGTTAGTAATTGTTATGAAAGTGTAAATGAACCATAAATTAGATTTTTGTCTGATAAATTAAAAGAAACTTTTTCGTTGCTTATTCACGAGAGAACAAAATTATACAGTCGTAAGCAGTAACTTTTTTATCTTTTTATTTATCTTTTCCCTCTTCGTTTTACTTTTTCCAATATCCTGTACACATTTACAAACAGATATACTATTTTGATTAAAAAGTTAGTACAACTCGCATGAGGTTCAATCGCTTCTTAATTATAGCACAGATTGTTTTAGAAACTATCAAGTTACATTATTGTATTGTAAAACATTTTAATACGACTCTATCGACATCTATGGATTATGAATAAATATGGACAGGGCCGAATTTTACATCTCTTTTTAATATTCAGTTTAGATACCAGGCTTTGTTATAAATAATATTCGTGAACCCATTTAGTGAACCCATAGCTCAAACGATAGTGACTATCCGTCCTTGCCACTTATTTCACGTATTGTACAAAAACTCAATAACGTATATCCGAAATCTGTACAACAGTTACTGTTATCTGAGACAAATAACTTTCGCCTATTGAAGGTTGAATATTTTACTAGGAAAAGAAAAAATGCACATAATACATTGCTAATGACATATAGCTAGCTACGCCACACCAACCGCCACTATGATGTAAATGTAGGGTGCCACTTATAAATAATGATATTTTATAAAAGGTGATTATTTTTAGGTAGTGAAAAAAAAATTAATGAAAAATAAAATATCACAAAATATTCTCATACATTATATATTAAAGCTACGCTTCAGTCGAACTTCCGTTAGGTCATACTATTTTTGAGGCTATATGTATATAAGGGTATCATGTGGACTGCAGATAAAAATAATAAGAGCATTTTCACATATTTATAACTTGTATAATGAAATACATTTTATCCCCGAAGAGTAAATTCAAGTCAGTATGGAAATCTCATTGAAGATTTAGGAAAGAATGTTCTGAATCTTTTTTAATTGCAAAAGTACATTTTACAATGTTTTAAATTTATAGAAAAGTAAAAATGAGCAACATTTGTAAATAAACTAAGCTCTGTCAATGTATTTCATAAAACTATACTAGAATCCATCCCTGCGATTGTAGTGTTACTCATCCTTTCTTTTAAATATGCCTGAATTTTATCAACATAAACCAGTCATTAAGCTATGTCATCTGAAAAGTTACGTTAATAATAATAGTAACAGCAAAATAATATCAAAATTAACACGACTTATAGTAAGAAGAGTAAATTTCAAGAAAATAATGTAGTATACTTTATAACACTTACATCCCCAGTGACGTATAAATCTAGTATAAGCGTACCTTATATGGGGATGTACAATTACATTGCGATGGAATATATATGGAATGTAATAGACGCCTACCACCTTTGACTATATTACTATACATATCTATAAGTCGAGGTCCTCTTCTGCTATGTGGTATTTATATATTTAAATATATATATATATATATTATTGAAAGTTATGTTCTACAAATAAAATCATACTAATTTGTGTATCTGAACTCAATCAGAGCCTTTGTTGTATAAAGTGTGCCCATTTCGCAAAACCAACAAACAGCCGAACCTCAACCTACTCTCCATCCTATACCCGATTTGAACGTAACCGAATCTAATTGAATCACAGAGTGAATCTTATTGAACTCTACTAATTAGTATAACCAACCACAAATCACCGCAACTGAAATAGTAATTGTTTTATATTTTGGCTCATACATAGTTTGATAAAATAACAATTTTCTATTATATATTCAGGCATTTCCTATCTTGAAAGTGAATTGTTCACATTTAATATAAATATAACACATTATCCGTCACCACAATGTATGCATACATGCACCACATGTATGCATTAGTTGAAATTACTTCGTATATCATACATATCGTGGGTACCTGCTAATACTTAAAGCTGTACTGATAGCATCCAATATTTATTAATAATTATAATCATTATCTTTCTGCAGACCACTGCAAGTCATAGGTTTTCATTATCTAGCACCACCCTAAGTGCTTCTAAGCTTTTTACATCCAGTTGATATCCTCTGTCTGTCTGTTTTATGTCACGAGTACATAGGTAACCAAACGATAAAGTAATGGCTTTGTATACGGGAGTGAATAATTATCACACAGGCGAAGTAGCAAAACAAGTCAAATATATCTCATAACAAACTGACGAATTGAATAAAAAATCAATCTGTTACTCTATTTACTTATAGTTATCTTTATTAACTATATTTTTATTATATACTTGAATCACTATAGTAATCTATAAATCAAACATCTTTAATTAATGACGCTATGCCGACAAAGCAATTCCAAACCGAATTGGATTTCGCTACGTAACAAGTTTATCGTTTGCTAAATACTTTATATCTCCATTAAGAAACAATTCGAAAGGCAACTGAACACAAACGAAAAAACTTAATCAATTAACACTTTTTCCTTGGCCGGAACAAAAGGCCTCCGGCTCGCTACGAAAGCTTTTTCAAACAGAATATGTAACAAATCAAATCGAACTTCATTAAGTACAAATAAACCTTTTATTGCGTGCATATTTTTGTAAATATATGTGTATATTGAGTAAAGCATTGAATCTATTGAATCCTTACTGATGATAGAGTTGTGTGAAATACAGGCCCTAATTGCGAAACGGAACCGCGTAAGTGCCCCAAATGTAATTAGATCGAAAATAAATCGCGTTCAATCTAAAAAGTTTTGCACAGGCTTACGGTTTGTCGATATAAATGGAGCACTTTGAAGTAAATTTGTTTCAAATCAGCAATGCTTACATATGCTAACGTTTAAATAAAGTTTTGCTTTATGTTTACACATAAGGTTCTTCCTTATTAAATCATAATTAAAGTATACAACAGAGTTCAACATAATAATCCCATTAGCAAACGAAGTATTTTTAATACAGCGTCAATTAGAACATACCAGTACTTTGTATAAGTACCCCTGAAAATTGAGGATCACGTTCAAGATTCCGTCTTCAGAGATAAGAGTGGAATGGTAAAATTTAGGGCATTTTCTTGACGTCCTTTAAACAATTCACTTTAAAATTATAATAATACTAGTATTTGCCTGCTGCATTGCCCGCGTCTCAAATATGAAAAAAAATAATGGATGGGTTAAAATGTATTTTTAATCAAAATGTGTTAAATTTGTTTGATGTACAGTTTGCTGCCACGGCTGCTTTAAAATTTTGTTTCCAATAATGTCTTAATAATACACGAATTTCATATTTATCGCATTCCATATTATTTATTATAAAAACGTACTGCGTGGTCAATAAACAAAGAGGGATTGATTATAAGAAAGTAAAGCGATTGTACTTTTCATAGAATTAGAAACTAGTCTTAACAAGTTACGACATGTTTAAGTTAAGGCGTAGGAATTTTCACATACGAAAACCGACATTACTTATGAGACACCCCAATATTATGTGCGGGTATAAAAGGTATCGTAAATATCCGTTACATAATAAAATGTACTGCATACATACGTTGAATATGAAAATAATAAGACAACTTAATTGTGCTATGTAACGACGAGGGTAACTTATAATGTCTTTATACTCTATTCGACCTTAATTTATGGGATCAAGGACAAATTATTATACGAAATGACCATGAGACGTAGTGTCCATTCAATATCATGTGGAGGGCAAAATAGTAATTGCGATATAGAAAATTTTCCCCGAGGTTGTGAAGAAAATTCTATCCGACAAATTTTCCCTTATGCCGTAAATAACTAGGTGGAGTGACGCTAGCGAAGCGAGAAGCAAAAAATTTATAGCAAATTTCCTTCGTAGCCGAGATAATCGATCTCGTTCAAAAAGCATTGTTTCTTTTACAGCGTGAATTTCAATAAACTTGCTTTTACAAATAACCGTCTACTGTACCAATCTTCCACTATGGTTAAGGCGACCAGAAGCTACTATTACCACGAGAACCATTGCTATGTTCACCCATTTTTGTAATAAAATCAACCGCTTGGCGTCGACAATATGGATCTGAAACAATCACCCATAATTTTCCTCTGGGCTTAATTTTTATTATTGTTAATTCATCGTCATCAGGGAATTTATACATTTTATTATGTAATTAATAAATAACACAATTTTAATCAAGGCTCGACTCATAATGTGAAAGGTAAAGGTAAAAAAATCCACTACCAAGTGCTGATTGGTTGACGTCACATACTCGGAGAAGATTATGAACAAAATATAGGTATGCTGCTTTTGGTTACTAAGCTTTCCATCACCGAATAAATTGTATATTCATTTCCAGTACGCATATAATTTTGAAACAGTAATGAAGTGTTCTAGATTTGAGACCAGAACTTTAATCTGAGACCAAAGTTTAACCTATCACTGAGTCAGATTTTTTAAAATAAATCAAATTATTGAAATTTTATTTACCTATGGTGTTACGTAAAATGTTTGTAATTAAATTATTTTAATAAATGTAAAAGTAAAGTGTGAAATTAAATAATAAATAAAAAATGTATATTAATTTACAACACAAACAAATATGAACAGGAATAAACCAGTTCAAATAATGCTCTAATCCTTTAAACCCCGATGTAATTTCTTATCAAAGTAAGCAAGTAAAGTAATTAATTAATTAATTTACTTTGAGTACTTATGACAGGAAATGTATCCACGTTATATTTTAAACAGCCTCAAAAATCTAATGAGTTAGTTAAATAATTAAGGACAATAATTCGTATGTCAATTTACTTTCAAATAAAGATATATAATATAACCAAAAATATGTCATAATAAAAATATTTAGATGCTTATATCGACATAATAAGCAAATTTTTAGCATTGTTTTGTTTTTGAGTACAGGAAGTTATAATACAATTGAACAGATAAAAATAATGTTGTGTGTACTTATGTAAGCACATAAAAAGTAATACCTGCTTCTTTGTCGTAACAAAACAAAAATAACATTTTTCTACCACACGGTACACTTATATACAGGCTGCTCAATCTCAGAACAAATATCGTGGAAACGAGACGATTATAAATACACAAAAAATAAACATCAATTTCCTTTAAACGAATTGTATTAACATGGGGAGTATTAATTTGAATAATTAACAAATGACACTGTTTATATTTAATAATATTATACGTTTGAATTAAAGTACGTATTGTTAATATCATAAAATATAATAACGCGATAAATGTCTAAAGTTAAATATTGAGCCTTACAGGTGCAGATGTAGTGT
>DWPT01001841.1:0-17531 GCA_018251895.1 Agathymus mariae mariae | reverse complement strand
ATGAACACTTAGTTATCAAAGTTTTAATTATTCTAACCAGAAGTAAAGTTGTAGTGCATGACATGTAAATATATATATATGTATATATAATATGTAGTACAAATATATTTTTAGGCATGGTTTCAATGAGTCCCAACGATTTTTTTTAATTTAATGGCTAAGAAACGAGATGGCCACTTGATGGTAGGAGATCGCCTCCACTCAGATCATGTGTCGTTCAAGAAGATAGTAATACCAGTAATATAAATGACTTATTATTAATACTGATTGGTTGGCTTTTGTCGCCTCTTACAACACCCTGTTCTGCCAGTATGTGATTGTAGGGAGTATTCTAGGCCGCCCCATTACGGTCAAAAGTTACTACTCTCAGATAATATATACAAGTGTTATTATTTCTTTTTCAGTGGGAATGTGCAAACCTGAAACGGGTGGCACCCAAGGTCATCCCCGATGGCGCACGTATGCTGGCAAGGATCATTAATCGGTTGCAGCGTGGCGATGGTTATTCATATAAGGCTTTCTACTCCGCTAACTCTTTTAGAATGTGGAAAGATCTTATGTCACGTAATTATAAAAATTCTTCCTTTCTTTTTGTATGGTTTTTCTATGGTACTTTGGTTTTTACTTTATTTCTATTTCTATTTCTGAGCTCCAAATGGGTTTGTGATCAGCATGGTTTTATATATAATTTGTAACCAACCACAAACTGGACTACCCTAATCTAATTTGAATTGTGTAATGAATTTAATATTTCCTGTGTCAGCATCACAGTCGCTAAAAGTGACATTAATAGTAGTTATCAACTATTTTTACTTTAAAAAAAATTACATATTATAATTGTGGCCAATGCCACAACACCGTGTTCACAGCAGCTTGGTAGTGAGTTCTCTCCGAATAATAACAAAACTTAGTCTAGATTCCTTCTTGTTATTATTTCTTTCCTGCTTGTCGTCTTTATGAACTATTCACATTAATTTTACATATTGATGAAAATATGTTAAAAATAATTTTCGAGTAATATTTTATGGAACATAACATGCATACGCCATGTGTCACCGTTTTATTTTTATTTACAGATTATTCAGACTTAAAGGCTGATAAGAAAAGAATGGACCACTTTTCAACTTTGTGTGTGGTACTGTTTGAATTTTTGAAAGACATATCATTACCTAATACTGTTGACCTTATGGGGCTTTATGGTAGGGTAGGTATAAATTTATAACTGTTATTTTCCGTCAGAATTAAATAAAAAAATGAGTCTCTAGCAGTAGCAGTCTACGCATTAATATCTGACTGAACTTTCGTCCAGAAGCAGTTATATACCGCCCAACCTTTTAGCAAGTTTTTGTTGTTTATAAAGTGGAAACAGGAATTGCATGCGGCAAGCAAGCGGGCACGCTTCGATGTCGGGAATGGTCAATTTAATTAATTGTAAGGCTTTATTGTTTTTTTATCAAAAATTATGCTAAACAAAATTGCTAAAACATTTATACCTGATCGTTGTGTCAAACACTTTCTGTTAGGTATGTTTATTTAATTTCAATAACGGAGGTAGAAATAAATCAATACAACAGGGCCTGATCTGTAATGTTATAAAATTTTCCATCGATTAAAATTAATATTCAAATGCGATCTCCGCATTTCGACCCTACTTTGTGGACCGAATTTTGGAAACCTTTTTGCTATCATAATTGTACATAAAAGTAAAAGTGCGTTGACAACCGGATGTAGATTGAAATTCAAAGGCAGTCCTACAAAGGGTTTATAAGCTGTTAATAACTTACACTGGATGGATGGAGTAAATTCACCCATATTTCCAATAGACATCTATTAACAACACAAAACAGAAAATATTAGTGTAACATTTCAGATGGTGATCAATAGCTTCACGATTTTGGACATGGATATGAATTCAATCGGGTCCGGTATTTACTTAGCTGCTTCCGTCATAGACCATAGCTGCGATCCCAATGCTGTCGCTACTTTTGATGGGAAAACAATTAGCATCAGAGCCATCAAGAATATGCCCTGTTTAGACTGGAAAAATGTGAGATTATTTATAAGTACGCATGTAGTTTGAAATCATTAGTTGCTCACTACAGGGCAAAAAGGGTCTTACGTCATCGCCTCATATGTGGTTCAGAAAGATGCGCTGAGTCGGGAAGTTTAGCTTGGAGTCAATAATGGAAACAGCCCCTTGCACTCTGCTGTTTAACAATAATCCAATTTTCAACGATGCAATCAATAGTTTTAAACTATTGTCACCTGTGTTGATGCAGTGATGACATACACCTACCATAACGCAAATATTAAGGAAATTGAGTAAAATTTATATTTCTGTTCATTTGCATGATACTTTTAAATCCTAAAAGACACTTCTAAAACTTGAGGTTTTAAAAAATAAAGGACGGAAGTATACAATTCTGATATTGGCTGATCAACTGCATTAATAAAGTCAGGATCCAAAAATCTTTTTCTGCCGCGTTGTTTCGTTGTATGGTATCTATTCACAGTTGTATTAAAATATTATATAGACTATGAATTCTTGTAATTCGCAGATACGGATCTCATACATAGACCTTATGAAGACGCCATTCGAGAGGCAAATGGAATTACAGGAGAACTACTACTTCCTGTGCCAGTGTGACAGGTGCATGGGTAAATGCTTTAGATGTGCATACTAATCGTGATTCAGGCGTGTAGCTATTCTCATATTTCTCTCTGCTCCATTATTTTCGTACTTGCATTAGTTTTTCAACCTTAATTACATTGTACACAGGTCTTCGTATTAAAATATATTTTTACAAAATATTCCGTTCAAACGTGTGCCAGGCGTGGTGGAATGCTGTCAGTCCGGTAATGGCATGGTATAAATACTGATATTTTATGATATGTTTTTTGACAGAGCTTCTGAGGGAGCAAGTATGCATTTACTTTCACTCACAGATATAATAATATTTCGATAATAGCGATAAGAGCCTCTATAAGCATGATGTCTATTCATTGAATTCCCTGGAATGTAGTACTGTCAACGTAGTAGAATTATTTGTATTTCTGCTTTTGTATTTGGCCACATAAAGGCGTGCTTTCTTTTATTTTAGTCAATAAACTATTATCTTGTCCTCTTATCCAGTACTTTACCCTTGTAATACTGATGCAATTTCTATTTAAACGACTACTTATTGACTAGATAATACATCATAGATCCTAAAAAACAAATAGGTAGACGAAGTGTGACAACTTAAATTGAAGGTATTAACGAATTGGATTGGCCTTTTACTGCAATTTTTTTTAAGTTGGAAAAAGAATTACAATTATATTCAGATATTTCATTACAGTTTCACAGTCAATAAGGGAAATGAATAAGGGTTGAAAAAAATGCTAAGTAGCGGGTGATCGTGAAAGAAATCTTCGTAGTTAAATACTTAAGATATTTTCTATAATTTTCAGATGAAGTGGCTTTAAAATATTTCCACGCCGCTCGGTGTCTCAACACACAATGCGAGAATCCTATTAACATCCAATGGAAGGAGAATTGCGAACTAGTGAAGCGAATGATTGCAAAGAGTGATAAGGATGGCAGCAACACAAATAATGAGAGTAACACTCTCGATGACGATTTAAATAGAATTATTGTGAGAGACACGACAGTACGTTGTAGCGAATGTGGAACTAAATTTACAGAAAAGCATATCGAAATCTTTATAAAAGCGATGGAGTTTTCAGAGTTGCATTTACAAAATATGAAGGGTACGTCCGTCGCATGTATCCTTTTTTATTTTTAGCGCCATAGGCTTCAACTTCGGTTATAGATACAGCACTTGCTCGTCCAATTTATAAGCGTTAGTTTTGGTAATACTCATGGTGGTTGGAACTTAATGAAATTGGCATTCCACTAGGTTTTCTGGATACAGTACGAAAATTGAGTAGGTAGCTATAGTTTCTTCATAATGTAGTAGCACAGTTAAAATTTGCTATGGTATGTATGGCCATACAGATATAATTTAAAAAAATATTATTGATACTTCCCACACTCAATTATATGAATTGAGATGGCATTACTGAATCCAAATACACTACCAACAGGCCAGTTATCCATAGTAATATTTAGAATTATTTATTAACTTACTGTTATGTAATTCTTATTGATAAACTGTTTCAAAATATTCATTTTGCCTCATCATTTTCCGTAGTGTAGCACTTGTTACGAGCCCCAATTTACTTTCACTTTCTTATTTATCTTATTGGTAAACCACTTAGGATTACGATAAAACCGGAAAGGTATGAATATTTATAAATATCCTTGTTGCTGTATTACTGTAACAATCTATCTTCAGCAGCTGAACACCCTTAACCAAAATATCTTTATCGTCACAATACAGATGTTGATGTCTGCAAATATTGCCTTGAAAGACAAGAAGGGGTGCTGCACCCACTGAATGTGATGCATGCGCAGACCCTAGACCATGCATTTGATGCACTCATACAGGTGCAACTGTGGGAACAAGCTTGCATTTATGCTGAGAAACTTATTCCTTGTTTTAGGTAAGTACTTGGCATTCTTACTCTTTCTTTATCTATTTTCATTATCACTATTTTACTGATCAAATGTCAATCTTAACATCATCCAACAGACATTTAAAAGCTCTTAACAGTAATTGTAATATTATCAAATCATATTATATCATGATGCAGCATGACTGCCTATTAACAATTAATTTTTTTGATCTTACAGCTTCTATTATGGTGCACTACATCCCTTATTGGGCTTGCTGCATATGAAGTTTGGAAAAATCTTGCTATATAAGATGGATCTTCAGAAGGCTCTTCATCAATTCAAGTCTGCAGAGAAGATTCTTAAAATAACCCATGGTGATCGGCATCCACTGTATAGAAAATATCTATTGCCAATGATTAGCCAAACTGTAATTGAGTCAGAATAAGGATAATTAAATCTCAATTATCTAGCACTTGTACATTAAATTACCATTTGTCAATTATGTTGTATACTATAAGGTTGTGTGCAATAACATTAAATATCAATATTATGAAAATATGATTGTCTGTCTTATTTCTTGTCCTGTCTCAAAAGTCAGTTATGGACAACAGAAACGTCATAAGGAAAAAAGCTGGGGTTATGGTACAAAACAACTTTTTACTTTGTACGATAAACCCTGCTAAAAAATAATGTCAGTTTGTAAAAGGTAAAGAAAAGTTTATTACATTGAATTACATTTTGTCTGTCCGTTAAGTCTATTCAGCTTAAAAGGATAGTACTCATGTCATTTCTTGTCTTTCACCAAGTCATTGGTCATTCAATTTAGGTCTTTTAGCAGGGATTTCATCTTCGGCTTCTAATACTTTCATACGAACGCCACATATTTCTGCCCCATGCAATATTTTAATTGCTTCATCAGCTGATTCAGTTGTTGCATAACGAGCATAGCCTACAGTTTTATTTGGTAGGGTATAGACATTAATGAGGTTCCCAAACCTACAGAAAACATCACGTAGCACAGTTAAAGGTGGAGGCTGAGGCTTACAAACTAAGAAACATCTTTTTGCTACTGGGCTATCTATGTCAGCCAAAGGCTGTGGGGCAGGAAGTTGTACACTGCAATATTTTAGGTCTTCTGTATCTGGCAAGTCATTCACACCTGAAGTAGCCATTTTAATTAGCTTGGATGCTTCAGCGATAGCCTCAGCAAGCTGAGCTAAATCTGGTGCAGTTGTCTTACTGCTTGATGCTATTGCATTTTTTAAGTTGTTAACAACGTGTGGTATTTTATCAAAATTTTTTTCACGGGTATCAAATTTATTATTATCTGGTTTAACAAATATTCTGCTGCCCGGTGGATATTCAAAATCGTTCAATTTATCAACAGCATGTGCTGCCGATACAGGGTTAGAGTAATGTACCTTGCCTTTACCATGGTTTCCCAAGAGATCAACAAAGTAACTGCAGTTTATCATACCAGGCACAATGTCAAATAAACGTTCAATATGAGACTGAGTGAGATAAGGGGAACACATAAAGTGTATACGGGTGTAACCTTTAGGCCGAACCCTCATAGTAGATATGAGAGTAGTTCTATCATTGAAGGAACAAGTAGCCAATGTACTAATATTAGATTCAAATGCTGTTTCAGGGCGCCTGTTATAATTTTTGGGCTGAGCAAATATACACCGATAACTTCTGTTACATTGCTCCAATGCTCGAGCTGCTTCTAAAAATGTTCTGTATTTTATATAAGCAAACCCTTTGGATTCGTGAGTTTCTCGGTCTCTCTGTATTAGCACCGATTCTACTCTACCGAATTGGCGAAAATCTTCCTCTAGTTCATTCTCAGTCATTTTTTTTGGCACATTCACAAATAATCTTCTGTATTTCTCTGTGTTATTATCATCGGATTGAATCTCGGACTTGTTGGAAGCTACCATAACTTTCAAGCAACGATCAGAGTTTGGTAATTGTTTGAAGTTCATTGCTTCTAAAGCTGCAGCAGCTTCGGAAGCCTTTGAAAACTTAATAAAAACGATTCCCTTCGGGTCTCCAGTACTTTGGTTGCGAGGAATGCGTATGTCTTCAATAGTACCATATTGAGAAAATGCGTCTCTAAAATCCTTTTCAGTAGATTTGCGATCACAGACTATAAATAACCTAGAATATGTTGGAGAATCTTCACTAAAGTCTTCCTTACGACGGTATTCCATACTTACAGATGGATAGTAACAATAATGTAATTTTTTTTAAGGATATATTTTAGGTGAGAGTTCTACTGAGCCTTGAGCCCAGCAGTAATACATTAAGTTATTAATAATGAATATACTAACCTATATATGCTCATTGGAGTATTTTTATTTAATTTACCTACAATTACTGTATTTAAAAACGATCTCATCGATTTACTTAGACTGCGCACTAACACACACTGATGTTGTATAGTCAAGAAACAGACTACTTAGAAATTATACAGTAGATTTCAGTCACAGATTAGTTAGAGATAATAAGTAGGTACCTTAAACAGAGTACTCGAAGAGTAGTAAATTATCAGTGGGGCTTATAATCATAAACATATCTGTATAAATTGTTATGAATATGCGGCACCCGAATGGCTGCTGGTCACGTACTGGAATTTTGTCTGTTCTCTGTCAGAATGTCTGTTTGTCTATGCGTATGTTGGCACCAGTCGCAGAAATAGCTGAACCAATTTCCTTCTGGTTTTCACTCGTTATATGGTTTACAAAGTGTACCAATTATGATAAAAAGTTGTCAAAAACTTATGATTTTTTTTCGGTACGTATAACAAATATTATGTATTACTTGTTAAAATTACATTTTTAGCATTTTTAATTAATACTATCGATTACTGATGCCAGTTGACTGGCAGGCTAATTCCACAAGTCAATTTGCATGCTTTTAATTTGCCCGCGATCCATTATAACTTGTTGAAAGAAGTACAATGAAGTTAATTTATAGGCTGTGGTAGTTTATAAGTATTTCAAGAGAGGGCGCTAATTATTGGTAGCTAAACGGATAACAATTTTTATTTGCACGGCCATACCTATTCCTTTAAGTTGATGATTAAATAATCTTTTGTATTCCTTTTCTACCAATATTCATTCCAACATGTTTCTTCTCTATGGCGTAGTCTGAACTAGTCTTTGTCTATGTGGCAACATTAATAATTCAAACCGTTTTATTTAAAAACGGCTTTTGATTTTACGTATAGCAATACAGTGCTTGTTATGCCAATGTCTGCCAAACATTGGATCGAATTTAGATTTGTTTTTTCTTGCATCAAAATTTATATTATTGTTACATTACAATTATAATTTACATTATGTTTAAAAGTGATGTCGACTGCGTTTGATGTATAGAAAGTTATTTATCCGTGAACAGCGTAGTAACCTGTGTACTGTTGGGCATGTCAGAGTCAGATGTTAATGTATTGTAGTTACAATCATCAAATGGTTGTTAGCCCTCGAGGTGAGCAGTAGTGTGTTGCACCTCGAACGAACATCTGAACACTGTTTTTCGCGATTAATTTTGTAGCTATGATGGTGGGTTAGCAACGTACCCGCGTTCAAAAATATTCTAGTCTGTTCTTCCATTAGTTTCGTCGTCTGTATATAGATTTGAGACAGTTACCCGGTCAAAATGTTCAGTGAATCGTATGAGCGAAGGCTGTTGCAGCAATGCAGCCCTGTGAGCAGGAAGCAGTCTGTGCTGGTCCGACCAGAGCCCATGGACAGATTTATACCATGCCGTCTTGAAAACAATTGGCAAACCAACTTTCAAGGTAAGTCCAAGTTTTAAGTTTTCATTCCTATTTATTTTTGATATTATTTTATATGTAATCCTCTTTATTAACATTTCCCGTAACTATTAGGTGTATACACAAGGACATGTATTCATATACTAAAACATCATAGGAGTAAATTTTTCATAGAAAATTAGAAATATTATAATTAACAATACTTCACTCTTAACTGTAAATATTTTTTGTTGTTATTTATTAATTCTGTAAATAAACAGAATACCAACTTTGTGATAACATTTTATACATTGAACATTTTAAAAAACAATATTCTACTCACAAAAGGTAATTTTATGAAAAACGTTATATATTATGTATTTACAGTTTTTGAATAATTGAAGAGAAATATTTTTGATAAATTGCTATATTTTGCTTTGAAATACTTAAAGGGGTCAAATTACAAGTCAGTTTTCAAAAACTATTGTTTTAAATTGCCATACATATTAAGTAATTTAAATGTTAAAACTTCCATTGAAAACCCTAATTAGTAGACAACTATCTGCATTCATTAGGTTTTTAATTGCAATTGTTATTTGTCTCATCATATAATACAAAAATATTTGTCACTAATGCTTTAGAATTTCAATTTCAGTTGACATAATCACACTTAGGCAATTAATAAATAAAGAGGATAACTTAACAACAATTGTATAGTAAGTATCTCATAGTATAACCACACACAATTACATCATTAATTAATAAAATATATATTTTTGTAATTATGGACCTTCCAAAAATGTTGGTATCTTTAAATACAAATAATGCTTAGAATTTTTGTGGCACATTAAGTATTATGCTGAAGGTTGAGGCTTTGGAAGGCCTAAGTACCAATGTATGTAAAACTTTTAAAACTATAATTATTTGTTTGAGTCGTGCACATTAAGTCTTCAATAGCTATGGGATAACATATTGCAGCAAAGTCTATCTAAATGTAATCTGATCACTTCAGTTGCCCCTTTCAAGTTTGTTCACATATGACAAAACTATTGTCCTTTTCAAATCTGCTGTAAATGTGTCATGCAAACTATATCCAGTTGCTTATAATTTGGATACACTAGTAGGTGAGGTATATAATTTTAGTGATTTTATCAAAACGTCACATCTTTGTCTTTAATGAAGATTGTTGTACGAATGTTATTCACAAACTTTTAGATAGGTATGTCATATAAATAAAATATAATATATATAATATAATTGACGTTACTTTTTTAAAAGATTCAATCACAGTGAAATCTCATCAATTTTTCATACCTATAAAATATAAAAATTCTTAGTGTGGGAATACTCAAGAGCAATAAAATGGGATCATTACATTGTGAGTTGTTCATAACATATTTTAACTTTAACTTATTTGTAAGGTGATTTTGTTAGCTTTCAACATCTTTCTATTGAAAGATATCTCGTAACTCATAATTAAAGATTATTCACCATAAGTCATGGATTGTTAGTAGTAAATTTTTAAATCAATCAAATCTTTTTTGTTTGATCCTGAACCCCCATTAAAAGCTTATGAAAGCTTAAAAAGCTTAAAAAAATTATGAAAATTTGTCATCAGTCTAATGTTTCACTGGGAATACAGGAACTAAAAGAAAATGCAAACCACATATACAGGAGCTACTCCATTCGTCATCCTAATCCAACAAGGGTTATCTCAGCATAATCTCTCTCGACAGCTTAATCTCAACCAATCTTGTGACTCGAAGGTATACAAAACGTTTAGGGAGATCGGAAACTGGAAAGACAAGGATTTGGATGACAGCAATGCATTTTGGCAAGAAATTACCTATTTAGTGTCACCACTTTACTCCGAAGTCCGCACCTGACCGGCGTAGACGTTCAGCAGTAACTCAGACAAGTTTTAGGGAGGGCTGGCATTATGTGGACAATGAGGCGAAGACTCAAACAAGTAAACTTGAGCCCAAACAAAGGTCAGCCTTGGGACCTAAGATGTCTCCAGCCCAACGTCAAGGCCGTCTTCAGTATGCTCGCGATCACATATATTGGGATATTTAGCAATGGAGCAGAGTCGTGTTCTCAGTCGACACCAGATAGTGCTGGCATGGTAGCAACCGTCGACGGAGAGTCGTTAGGAGACCGGGCGAACAACAAGAACAGTGCTGTTTTGCAGAAATAGTGGCATACGGGGTATGATGTGGGCGGGGATTTCTATTGAATCAAAAATGGAGTTGATATTTATGCCTGGTGGAGGTCGAGTATGGGGGCTAACTGCAGAAATATACACCAACGACATTTTGTTAGATCATGTGAAATTCTACGCCAGATTTATTGGCAAATATTTCTTGCTAAGATACGATAGTGCCCACTGCCACACCGCTTCAGTGACAAGACTCCCTGGAAGAAGTCGTTTTTTCCTAAGTATTACTTCCTATTCATTTAGACGTCTACAACTTCGAACTATTACAATATTTCCCTGAATATAGGTAGAAAATTTTAGTAATTGTAAATCTTTTGAAAGCCAACAAAATTACCTTTCAAATGATATACCACAGTCCATATTTCATAGCGTAGAAATTGTAAAAAATTGTGTTGAGCAATCCGCGACTAAGTGATTCCAATTTATTGTTCTCGAGCTTATATTCAGTGGCAAGTGCGGTCATAGTGGACAGCTTTTGAGGATAGACCTGGTATAGGTGATACTTGTCGGGCGAATCTGACTAAACACTCTCGTGAGTAAGCCGGTACACTTGTATACCTTTAGTTTAACTATATCTTGTTTCGTCTTACGAATATGTTAAATAGAGTATGTGATATTCATACAGTTAACAAACCCATTAAATATAGTAACAAGTAATATTAATAAAAAAATCCTTTACAAAGCCCGTGCCAATCAGATGCTCACGGTTGAGTTGTCTTTTTGCTTTTTCACTATTATAGAGTAGCTTAATGACCATGATTCGACCAAATTCAAGATGGATACGTGATTGGTGGTTGCAATATGAATTGAGTTTTTATGCCACCTGTGTTGGCTTCTGTAATCGAATAAGTGTCGTTTCTACAAATTCCTGGTTAGCAAAATTTTATTTGTTGTGCAATAATTACGGTCAAATAGCTGTCTACTCGATCTTAGTTTAGCGGTGTATCGATTTTTGTTTTATAGCGTTTTGATTTTATTAAAATGTAATTTATCGTGAGTATATCTTTGATCTGGTATCTGGAATGTTGCCTCGTTAGGTTCCATAGTTCTCATTAGATCACAGTTGGAGGAAAATTATCGTCCGCGTCCTACTACTACGATTGGTTTGGGTTTATTATATAGGAAGGAATACTTTTGCTATAGTTGATGACTTTTGGGCGAATGATCTTCTCATTATAAAATATCAGCACTGTTTGTTTAAACTTCAAGTTTATAACAAGACAAAAATTTGTTGATTACTATGCCAGTCATAAAGAAATATTCTTTTCAATTAAGGAAACTTATGATATAACGAAAATCCCTTGCACCGATCATAGTATTAATTATCACAAACTTAATTAAATTCTTAAGTAAATGTTCCTAATTCAAAGTTACCTGGCTTTTATAGCGAATTAAAAAAAACCGAATAAATCAGATTTCTCAAACAATCTATGCTATTTGCAATTCATAACGAGTAACCTACGTCACGGTTGGTAACCCCTGCGTAATATGGATGTTTCACACGAAGGGAACATGATAATGTTCTTATTAGGAACGAAATAAGAACGAGAATTTTTTATGGTGTTCCACGTAAGTATTTCTACGTTAATAAGATAAAAGCATGCTGTGATGATGTCTCATTAAATTTACAAGTTTTTCTGTTAAATGGATCGCCCAGCGTACTAAAACTAGACATGTCCTGGACAGTGATTTGACCGAATACTAAGTACGGCCATGATCTCGGCTGCGTTGTATATTTGATGAAAGACGAAAACACGTGCGTGGTCTGATAACACAAAATAGTATGTAAATGTCGTTAAGTTCGCTATGATTTATTTTTTGCTTATCTATTACTCTATTTAGATGATTGTATAGATCAGTCGGTAGTTAGTAGTGCGCGAGGGATCATGGGTTCGATTTCGAGCCAGAACGTTTATCTGATAGATAAATGTTTGTTGAACCCACGACGCCACGCCCAGCAGGCACGGTCATTACAAAATTAGTTGTAATAGCCTAATAGATACGATTGATCGTTTTTAAATGCAATCATTGTTAAGAGGACCAAGCCTCTATTCATGTAAGAAAAATATTTGACTAATGATTTTGTTTTCATTTATCAGTGATGTAGTAATTTAACACTTGCGTATATTAAGCAAAATAGTATGGGGCTACTTGCATACTTGAGAGTGACTGCCCGAGAGTTCTTTAAATTTTTTTGTCATATCTGTCAACAGTAGCTGTCCGGCATGGTGATCTGTCTCCGTTATCCAATATATTTTGGTAGTAAATTTGAAACTGGCTGTGGCGTAGTTGTAGGTTGTGATCTTAATATTATTATGTTTACTCTACCTAAGTCATCATTCTAAGCCCCAGTAATAAATTAACACTTACCAGTGCCGTGTACCTACTCTGCCGACTTGCAAGTCATTTTTTTATTGCCTAATGGACCATCGTGGGCAATTAGAGGTAGGTACTCGAGTATTCAGGTGTTATTACGTAGCGTTCGCGTCTTAATGATGTTAGCGCTCGTTGATAACTGTTCCGGAAGTCTGTCTGTCCGTCACAACGGTGACTGGTATAATTGAAGTACTCTGAACCTTTGGCGTGATATATATATTTTTTGTTTGTAATTGTTTAGACCGGTACACAAGTATTTTACTCCCATTGGGATGTTGCTAAAGGTGATTTTATACAGGAATCCCTCAGTAGCGAGTAGGTACGATTGAGGGGTTAGGCTTTTTAAAAGCGTATTAAACGTGTTTTGGTAGTAAACTAAGAGAATTAGTTAAGAAGCAACGCACCTCGGCAATTTGAATGGAATAATATCTTAACAGGCGATCGATATCACGTTGTATTAAATAAATTGGTTATGAAAGATTTTGGTCGTAACAAAATTTTTAGGGCAATTGTTTGCTCCGCAAGAGACGTTTAACCGTTCGTTCCGTTGTTATCATTTGACAGCTCATCATCAGCCTCTTACAGTCCACTGCTAGACCTCTGTCTTACTGCCTTATCTAGGCCTCCCATAAGATGCGCCACTGAGTCCGATCTAGGGATCTCCTCCAGTTGCCGCCCACAGCTTTACATTTATCGTAGGTCCATAAGCTCGTATTGAAAATTGACGCTGAGCTAGCTATTTCGGAGACATTCCGACTACACAATAATTGATTATTGTCTCGGTCATTAAATTTTTCACTAATTCACATCGGGGCACCGTTAGGGTGCAAATCAAACGTCAAATATCAGACACGTTCATTGGGGAGGAGTACTTTAATTATTACACGTTAAAGTAAAAGATACGGGAACTCATATATAAAGCCCAATAGCATTCTTTACCAGGCTGCCCTGGGTGATAACGATTGTAGTAAATAGGCGCATTGTGTCGGATCTGATGACACATGATAATTTATAGTTAATATTGTACGTGTGCTACAATATGTATATGTATGTGTAGAAATCTGTTTAAATGACCTTAGAATGGACGAAAATTTTATAAACAAACATTTTACACAACATGGAATCCTCAGAATTAGTAAGCAATGACTTAATCCATCGGTTCTGATAATTGAACCGATTGTATATTATTAGCTCAATTGGCTATCAAGTTAGAGAATACTGTATAGCTACTTTCTAGTGGCTTTATGTTGCAGAAGTGCAACAGGATATCGCTTGCAATCTAAACGAGGAAGTACTCCGAGCGTAACCGTTGTCTCGTGATCGGAGCCCTAGGGCTTAGTATTGAGGTCGCTTCAATCTGATACGGGATTATGTCGAGTTGTTAGTGCACAGCTTGTACTTTGTATACCGGTATGTAACGTGTGCGAGTACCTGAATATGTCCCGCATAAAACTGTACACTATGTTCTACATAAGACTATTCTTGTTTCACGCTCGTTTTGTTGATTAGAATGACGATTTTTGTGACATCCTGTTTTATTATCTATCATTATTGTAAATAGAAATGATTGAATCTGAGTTTAAATTAATTTTCTGCTGTTCTGAGTATTGAAGATTTAAAGTGGATTTTATAGGTGGATATAGGGAGAAATACTCTATTTCTTGTTTTGTTAAAATGGATCACCATAAATGTATCTTTTATTTTTTAAGTTATGATCCATTTGCTTATGCATCTGGTCTTATTCATGAGACCTATTCTATCCTATCCTATCACCCGAAGTGTGAAATGTATTATATTGGGAATTGTTGTCAACATGAAAATTCTGCTCTGTACACCTACAAAAGTTCGTAAATTAGCCCATAATCAATTCCATCCAAATCTGCTGGATTATTATCAGTAGGGTTAACAAGCCGACGGACATGGCCTCTGTCAGTGCTGATGTCGCTATGTTATCCACGTATATTTTGTAATTACCTGGTAACAAGTACTTAAATTATACAATAGCACAATCACGATTAGAAATCGAGCTGGCACACGCTTGGCTGGTTCGGTCATTGTGCTCGCTGTGATTTTTTCTATCGCAAAATGCAAAACCTCTGGACCATAGAGCGTTAATATCTTAAGGGCGACGTCCTCTATAGCCTCTGTAGTGTGGTCTCGGCTCTATTTCCCTGTGGCATTTCATCCGAGACGGGTAAGGTTCTGTGCACGCGGCACATTTTTGTTTTATTGCGATTTTACATTGCGTTTCTTTTGTCGCATGAGAGAGTAAAATAACATGTGTTTGGTTTTTTTGTAGCGTAGAAAATAATTTTTAATTAAAGGCGTATAATAATTAGTAATAGTATTGATGACGTGAACTTACAGTTTTTCCGCTTTGTTTTCTGACTTTGATTGTATATTTGTGAGTAGTTTAAAATATCCATGGGCTGAAGTAGCCAGTTAGTATCAAATAGACTTTTGATGGATGAGTGGTATATATATTTTAAATCTGAGGCAAGTAGCTCGGCTATTAGTGTGTATATATATACAGCTTAACAAGCTTAACTTGTTAGAAGTATCCCTTTATCGCGACGCTGACATGCCTCGCTTACTGTGATTTCATGATTGCATTTGTGTTTCTTGCAATGTTTTTTTTTTTTACGTTCGCCATTAAATCATTCCTCCGTATCGAGTTTAGTAACGCTACGTAAATCCTTAATATATCAGAAGTTTTAATTTATTCGTCTCGTGCTCAGCTAAAGAAAACATACTTTTACCGCTGCTTATTGGCGTCGTTAACGAAGTGAAGGAATTTAAAAAAAAGTTCGTAAAAAGTCTTATGTTAATGTTTGAGGTATAAAATAGTTGTTGCCTCATTAAAAAGTAAGCAATGCTTAATGTTCAACTGTCCATATATCATATTATTATTACCCCTCTTATGATTTTCGTGCACAGAACTCTCTACTATTTTACCTATATAGCTCAACTGGCAGTGAACGTAGGTGGAACGCTTCGTGCCCCGGGACAAACATATATGAGTTTTAATGTGTAAAGCCGATAAGCGAGAAGATACGCCAATATAATGGCGTGTAACACCTACACGTGAACATAGTACCACGAAAATCATCACTAACGCGTCGCCGGCTAAAAAGAAACCGGATAATCAGCTTAAAAAGCTTCACCGCTAGTGTAACCGATGCACGTAAAAACATTTCATATTTGATTATTGAAAGATGGTGGTAGCTAACCATGAGGGTGAAGACTTGTAACGCACGGGTACCGTTGGGATTAGACTGGGTGGCACAGAACTCGGCGGGCTCCAACAGAGGGGTTCGAATGCACTTTTCATCTTTCGTTGATCAGCAGGGTAAGGTTAGCCTCTGAATTTGAAGCCACTTACAAAATTAGACAGATATACTTCGTTCACGGGTTCATTATGTTATATTTAAATACCAGGCAAGTCAAATCAACACTAATTAAGAATCTTTATATTTGAAAGTAATTTGGTGAACCCACCTAAGGTAAGACTGCAGTAGTCTAAACTGTGTAGGTATCGAGGCTACGTCGCGGAGAGGTCCGTGGTGATGGCTTTTTATTAGTATATCAGTTTGGTGGTACCATGAAAACGTACTGTTTGAACCAAACAAATTTTACTGCTGACATTTTTATTTACCTACTTATGGTAAGTTAATTGATATCGCAATTATCGTTTAGGGAGCGGACGTCGTAATAATATCTCCCCATTAGTATGGTAATTAGTATCCTTTTACGCCAATCACAGGGAGTCAGGGTTAAATGTCTTGGGGTCAATTGACCCTCATTTAGTTGGGGCGTGTTGACTGATTCGAACGTAGCATGTGTCTTCAAACTTCCATATCTGCTTAAATTTTTTGGTAATTATGCATAGTTCAATAAATAAAGTAATATCTAATATTTAAAATCAAAAACAATATCCATAAAATAAAGTCATTTTATATTTTAATACATAAAATATAATGCTCCTAATGTTGGAAATAAGTAAATGTGACACTACGAAACAAAAGCTAATGCCGGACAAATGTATGTCTGGGCTTGAAATCGAACTTGGGACGCTTCGGTATGCCGGGTAGCCAGACTTCAAACATCTCCGACAACATATTAGGGAACTACGACGTACGTTTCCTTATTATATTATATATATATATATTTATATTACAAACAGCCGACAAACGACCAGACGAGCCACCTGATGGTAAGTGGTCACCGTCGCCCATGGACATCAGCAAGACCAAAGGTATTGCTGATGCGTTGTCGGCCAGGAAATTAGAAGAAGGTACGAAAGAAAGTAAGTACTGGCTGTCAAGCCCCCAGCCGGAACACGACGAGTCGTTTAGCGGCAGACTCGAGCAGGAGGGTGGTAGCTAGCCAGGCAGGCTTCAGGGATAGATAATAATTTTTGGAAGCAAACGACAATATCCTCATCTGTCCACGGAAACTGTGTGTATAAAATGAATGTGTATAAAATGAAAGCTTTTGTTAAAATATGTAAAAAAAATGTTAAAATATCTCTGTTAATGTTGGGTCTTAGTCATAAGGTCATTTATATGTTCATAAAAGGAGCCGGATTTGAAACGTTAGACGCATTTCAAATATACAGCCTTGGCCAAAAGTATTAGGCACCCTACAACTTGCTGCATATTTCGGGTATAAAAAAAATA
>DWPT01001840.1:0-17532 GCA_018251895.1 Agathymus mariae mariae | reverse complement strand
GTGTCGTAATGTATATGCACAGTAAGTTGAAATATAGAATTATGTAATGTCTCTAGACATGGTCTTTCTGTCACTCATTGTTTGTCTTTATTTCCTGATGTAGAGATTATAGCCAGTACTAACGCTATACAAAATTATCTAAGTGTGCACGTTCGCTATGAGAAAATGAATGTTTCTTCTAGTTCACCCACACATACATTTTAATGCTTATAACTTACTTCCAAGTCCAAATGGGAGTTACATGGGACCGACACTGATCCCTGTGTCGCAGTTCAACGTACAATACTTTTATGATGTGAAATTGCTCTTTAATATAATAGCACTTTTATAACAGAAGGCCAGATAATAAGTCGTAAAGAACCAAGGCCGTAGAACAATAAACTCATCGTGATTCCAACCAGGATATTCTGCACAATCTGCGTGCGGGAATAACTTCCCACATAAATAACCATTATCATAGTAACTTACACCACAGTGTAAATACTTACAGTAGGCTAGAATTCTAACGCTGCTAAAAAACTAGGGAAAGGTCCTCCATCCGCACCAGGATCTAGGCGTGTACGTTGACCGATATTGTGATCGCCCTTCCCGGAACGCTGTTAGTAATCTGGGAATGTGCTGCCCCCGCACACCCCGCGAGATTGACTTATCTAGGCCGACTACATAAAAGTCGTTAGGCTGTGCTCATACTGTGTAAATTACATCTGTTGCGACCGCCCACGGCTGAGTTGTTCATTTAATCATATATATTTTACCTGTAATCTTTTTATGTTACGGAAGTCGTTAATGGCAGGACTCAGTATGCTGCTAATTAGGTATAATAATTCGCAAAGAGGTATTTTGAAATATATCTTTATCATATTCTAAAGCAGTGATAGCTTCGAGTTGTATTACTTAGTTTAATTCCATTACTTTATCATGTTAAGACATTAAACAAATGTTTATAATGAAAAGAAAAAAAGAAAGTACTATTTATCAGTCTTTCATAGTCCACTGCTGGACATCGGCCTGCACTAATGAAGAAACATGTATACTTTATATAGTCCGCTGTATTATCTATATTAATAATAAAGAATATTTTTTGGAAATGTTAATATAAGTACACTTTGTTATCTATACTATATCTATATATATATATATATATATATATATTCTCGTTATATTTGAAACATATATTATTACTCGTAATCTAGGATACTTTTCTTCTTGGGAAAAGAATCAGTTATAGCGGAATTTTCCAAAACATCGACAGCAATTAGCAATTACTGGCACTATATAGTTGCAAAATCACCCCGTAGAAGTTAGGAATACTATCGTGTTAGTGATTTTTGTAATTTTAATCATTTCAAGATTAACAATGTGCGATAATTACATAGAAACTTACTACAGACACAATAATATCTAATAGCATTCATAGAAATCTGGAAACGACTTAAGGATTAGAGAGACAAAGATTAATTTGTCTAAGCATCCAGACAGACGCAAAGGGCCCGCCGGAGATACAGAGATAGCGGAGATATGGAGATACGCATTGACCAACAATGTGCAATTTAGTTTGGGATCTGGCACTCGACTGATAATCTAAACTAGGGATGTTGAGCTTCGTACCCACGATATCCGAATCCGAATCATTTTAGTATCATAATATCATCATCACTGTTAAAATTCGACAGATTGAAGTGCATAGTTCCTTGATGGCGACTCTACCAGAATAATCAATTACCTTCAACCATATACATATGCAATATAAGGAGCATAAGAAATGCAATATCGACAAAGACGGAAAATCAACACTACTCAAGGCTGGCCGTAAAACAATACAACCAGGCATATTAAAAAAAAATACAGAATTTTTAGAAAGAAACTAACCAAGGAAAAACTGCATTAAAATACATAAGTATTGTCAGTATTAAAGTTGATAGTAAGAAGTCTAGCGGTTTCAGAAACAAACGAACTAAATGCCTTTGACTACTACGTTGGGCAGTCAAATGCACTAGCAAGGAAGATTACTCGCGCTCCAGAATGAAAACAGCGCTTTATGCTTTATATCCGTAAAAACATTCATGGAACAACCCCAGTCACAGCCGGTCGTGATAACATCGAGCTCTTGAAGATGTTAAATGGTGTGCTTCCTGATGTCTTTTAAATAATTATTACAGATCTAATACACCGACAGGGGTAATTATTCTGAGCTGTGCCTTCGTATGGAAGAAGTAAAAAATATTATTGTATTTATCTAATACATAGGATAGGATAGGTTCTATATTTATTTTCCTAATTATCTCAAATATCTCAAATGACACGAAAGTTACAAATAACAATAGAGCTGAACCACCAGTCTATATCTACTAGAACTTCATTTTGTTTACGATTCAGTACTGTTTTTCATTTGTTTATTGATTTTCCAAAATAACTATTGCATTATAACTATAGCAGTTCATTTACTCAAATTATCGATTATAATATAAATATATACAGTGAATAGTATTTCGCTTCGTTCTCAATCGAAAGTAGTTCCCACTTCTCCCACATTGTGCGCTGCAATCGATAAAATGCAGTCGATTTTTAAACATACATAATTTGGGCGGGAATAAGCCCTCCTATGTTTTGATGGCCGTACAAACTATCGACTTTTAGGCATAAGCCTCGGATCAGACAGGGTTAACTATGTATGTCTACAAAAACCGTTCATAATAACGTTTTTTCATCTCAAATAATTTCGATGACTACATCGATTATAGGAAATCGATTTACTTAATAATAAATGGAACCAAAACCGCGAACTCGATTTTTATGATAATTTTTAATAACGGAGAGTCAAAGATATAGTAAATGTCAACAAAGTATTGACATACAAGACGAATGTTATAACAATTGTTAGTATATAAGATAATTCGTACATTACAAACTAAAAGCAAGATTTATCTTCGTCGGAGCTTGTTAAATCCTTCATATAAGGTAGTTGGACGACTCCGACGATATCTTAGTTTTTAAACGATGCAAGGTAACGTGAGGTAAATATTAATGCAGCTTTTGATTCACGTGGTTAGACTCAAGATATGAAATTGAAGCAGTGCGCAGTGAAATTGAAGTATGCTCCGTGATTCTCTACTTTATTATATCAGATATGGATTCCGCTAGGCGAATTATAACAAATGTTGAACAAGATCTTTTTATTATTAATGCTTATATTAAATATATATAGGAATGGAACGTTGCATGAGAGGTGTGAAAGCGTGAAATGGAACAGATCAATGAATCGGTGAGAGGACGAATAAGAGATTAAGACGGAGAAAGGAAAAAAAGACGAAAGATAAACTTGTGGAGTAACGAGAGAAAATTGTAAAAATGTTGGTTAAAATAAAGAAGATAACAAGTGAACAAGCTGTATTTTCTTGAAGTCGACCCAAAAATTAATGTATATATATATTTAATTTATAAATTTTTTTTCTTAACGATTAAGTGAGATTTGAAATCATTTAAATTCGAGAATGGTTTTGAATTTTTTTACAATACGTAAACATTACTTTTCCACTAAATAAAAAAAAATCTTTATAACTCCATATAAAGCAGTAAATAATGTTTACATTATAAAAAATCCCCGTAATATTGTCTTAGGCATTTTGAAATATTTTAATCATAATAAAAAAAGGCTTTGAAAACAATTACGAGAACAACCAATTACGCAATTTAGTACAAAATGTCGAACAGGACCAAGATTGTTGAACAGATAATGACATTCGGGCCAACATTTTCAGTACTCACGAACTACGCATAAAACAGAAGATCAAGGGAAATATTAGCATAAATCTAGAAATATCTTTAGTAAATATCAATAGAATAGTTATTGTTGGACTGTTGTGGAAATGGAAGTGTGGAAAAATTTATAATATATTTTTAACACGAAGTAGCTCAGGTAAGGGAACGATAAGAAGAATATCTTATAAAGAATAAAGAATATCTTATAAGTTATCTCTGCTGAACAGCGGACGTGCATAATTCTTCGAAGATATCTAGACTCTACCATACAGTTCTATCCTAATGACATTCTTGTACAGCAACAAGGTTGTTCACCAGCCTGGCTCGTTACTTCTTCTTGAAAATAACAATGAAGTGTTTTCTGATGTTTCAGTCGTACAAAAGCCTGTTATCTAGTTGGGTAACTGCTTCGTTCATGATTACATCTTATTTTTTAGGCAATACTATAAATGTAACAAATTAGTGTCAATGTCATAACGAATATTAAAACAGGAAAGTAAATCGTTTGTAAATAAACTATAACTAAGGATTATATTATCAGTATTATTATTAAGGCATTAATATGATTACTGGTATATGTTTCCGTAAAGCCTGTCTGGCTAACTACCGTCCTCCTGGTTGAGTCAGCCGCCAAACGACTCATCATATTCTTCTTATTTCCTGGCTGACAACGCATCAGTGATACCTTTGGTCTTGCTGATGTCCATGGGCCACGGTGACCACCTACCATCAGGTGGCTCGTCTGCTCGTTTGTTCGCTATTAACATAAAAACAGCAATTTAGAAGATAAAGAAATGTCTTATTTGTTTGTGTACGATCGTTTCATTAGCAATACGACGAACCCTAGAACAGTGAGTGAGTGTGTGAACACTTCATGTATTATTTTTACATTATTAGTAAATATCTACAACCGTAGTCACAGCATAAGTCTAGTATCTATAGAACTATTTCATACACGTTCAATTGTCTTTCAAACGAGCCTAATAAATCTAGAATACTTGACATATAACATTCTACACAAACTATACGACACCGTGATTTACATATCAAAGAACCAAAGGCCATTCACTATTAAATTTCAATAAAGTATATCCCACTAATTCGAACAAAGGACACACCCTCAAAAATATTCTGAACAGTTAATTATGATATCGTACATCAAGAGTACAAAGACGGAGCATTAAAATTTGTTAAAAAATATGAAAGAGAAATAAAAAATACGTTTAAGTGGCTGACTGAACTTGTGCGTCGAAGAATTCCGTAGTTGGATAAGTACGGATTAATTTTATTGGCAGTAAAAATAATTCGTATTTCATAATATTATATGAATTGAAGCTTATATAATAGTAATATAATGAATATTAAGTGTAATAGGTTCTTACGATATTTGTGACCTTTATCGATTTTTTTATCCAACTACATGAATCGACCAACGGAAACGTTTACAACAATCGTGTACAGCGAGACATGTTATAAGTCATGTAACAATGTTTCAGGAAGAGCGGTAAGTGTAAATGCTTTTTAAATATATTGCTAGAAAAATTTAATATGCAATTATCTGATACTATTTTCCTCGAAGGACATAGAGTGCAGCACTAATTGAATGATATAATAAAATATTGGATGTTACTATACTACAAATAACATGTTATTATAAGTTACTGAACTATTATATTATTATTAATTTATTATTGATGGAAATATTTTGTACACGAACCCAACAATCCTATTGTTGTTATTTCTTTATAGCATAGTTAGATAATCGTATTGCACATAGATTTACGTCAATTTTATGAATATATGCAAAGTACTTTTTGTTTTATAGCATCTCTCGACCTGTAAACATAATAAGAAATTAATTCAAAAATTTTTACTATGAAAATCCTTAATATCTATTAGAATTTATTGAATATACTCACCGTCTTTTCGCAGCAAGTAGATACAATAAATACATACAATTTAAGATATATTACAACTAATTACACCTAGTATTTACCTTTCTATTCACGTTTTTCATATTAAATTTAAATAGTTTTATTTTCTTCGGTTTCCCTTCTGTATCTTCAAAACTTACCACGTTTTCGTCACCAAACACCTGATCGTGTCTTCCGTTAGCCCCCTGCGCCCATCTGCTGCAGTAAAAGCAGGCTTTTCCTTCGGCATTTAAGACTGTGAACCGCTGTCGATGCATACACTTAGTATTACTACAAATTACTTTTTAATTTTTTCGGAACTTTGTACATCGTAAGAACAAAGTTTGAACTGAGACACATCTTACTTTTCTAGTAGCAGTTTTATTTAAACGATCATTGAAAGTAAAAAAAACTTATTTTCGAGACAAGGTGAAGGAGTATTCTGTCTGTCTCCTTCTACATTCAGCCATGACATATTCTTAGAGAACCAGTAAAATCCGGGCGAATATTGCCAGTTTAAAACCTCGCTTCCTTTTTGAGCGGCATTACGTCTTTTTCGCACTCCCCATTAGTTGTCACGTCATATTGTTTTTCGGCAAGTTACTAAATAAAATAAATAATAAGGTTTCTGTTTGAAATATTTGCCTACAGAACCCAAAAAATAAATCAAAGACGCGGAGCGTATTATTTGAGCATTATTCAACTTCTCAACCCCTAGGTAGAGGAAGTATTAAGTACCAAATATATGAGTTATGGTTTAAAAATTGGGTGTCCGTGCCCATTGTTATACGATACGGTATTGTTTGTCAAAATTCCGTTCAAAGTTGAATAACATTTGTTGAAAAATTATAGAGTATGGGACGTATTTACATAAATATTTTTTTAAAAAGGAAGTTAGTAGAACTATAAGAATTTATATGCTTTTTATTTCGAATTTTATTAATATATATTCTTCGATTAAAAAAACTCCATAATTTGAATGCAAGTACCTAAATGGAATGAAAAAATACTAACAATATAAAATAATTTTATCCAAATTGTATCTGTTGACCTATAGTTGTTCAAGTCAATTTTACGCAAAGAATATAGAAAATCTCGGATCTAACTATCCAAAACTCGGCAAAAGGGAAAACGAATCAACTCCTGAACAAAAAACGATGAATTCGTACAGTCAATACAGATCCATGCCATGCCATGTCATTTACAAGAAGCGTATTCAAAGGATTTAATTATTTTGTAATATAATTACGAACATTTTAAATATCATACAAGGTGTAAGTACAAATCTAGTTTTATCCTTTAAGAAAAATATTTGAATGCGCATCTAAATTACTAACAATAATCCTTGAGAATGGAAACACATCACGCGTAACAATAGCCAATACAAATATGTAAACATGCTGAAGATGCATCCAAGTTGATCCTCGGAGTTAATAATAACATCATGTATCACTATCGGCGTACTCCTTAATACCTTCGAAGAATGCAGCTATGAATATTTACTACACACTTAAAGGACTTTGCCCGGCTACTTAAAATCGCTACTTCAAGATATTGAAGGAAGATGCAGTGATACAGTGGAAGGGGTCCTTAGGTACGTTAGCACCAGTTTTCAGTTGTTTTATAGTCTCAATATCTTAGCTAGATACGTGGGGCCTATATCCAAAAGACGTTTCAAAATTTGGCCGAGTGACAAGGAAAATATCATGCGGTGTCCCATAGGACTCGTTCTCGCCCTGACGCAAATTTATGCTGGATGGTATAGTGCGTCTTTGACATCATAATCTTATGACTATGAGCTGCATGGCTTGCAAGTTTCAACTACGATTTTCTTTCAAAATTCTTAATCTCACATAAGTCTTATGGAATCATGATTTTGAACGATGGTAGGCTATAGGTCTTCCAAATTACAAGATGTGGCCCGCGCTCAGCAGTGGGCCGCTAATGGGTTCAAGCAAACCATGCAGGCGTCGAAACAGATGATCATTTAATGATTCATAGTTAGGAACAAATCACGTAACTCGAGCCCACGGTGTTCCCACAGCTTCGACGCCCTTGCTCTAACGACGGTACATGACTTATGATCCGTAATGATCCGAGCATTAACTCTGCGATTTATCCTATTTGTGGATATGTTCTGCTAAGTGAAAATGTTATCTGCCTTGATTATCTACGCAGTAAATGTCTAGAGAAAATCAACGGTGCCTAGAGATATTTAGGGAAATAAGTTAATGATTTTAATATTTTGGATACCCGAAAGTTCCAGTCTATCTTTAGTAAGGGAGGCTATTGATATTAGAGAAGATGTCTAAGCGTTGAATCCAGTAAACTTGTGGGATTTGTCCAATATAGGGAGAGTACGGGGATCTCATGTAAAGGCACAAGTGCAAACAAAACAACTAAGAATGCCTTGACTCTCAAGAATTGCTTTGCAAAGGCATTTGCCATATGCTGGTATGTGTTCACCGCTGCTCGTAGACCTCCACGATATCAAGGGCGTCACCAACTAGACCTACGTAAATTGAACTAACCGTGACTTTAATTATTTATTTTATAATGGCATACAAACATCTCAATTTAAATGTAAAGTTTTAATTATCAATATGCATACCTTAATTTTTTAACATAAAAATTATAAGCAACTTCTACAAAGATAGTAACTTCGTAAAGGTCAAGTTCGAATTTGATTTGCATAGTATCGGATTCCAAAGGATGTAAATGTAAGAGTTTCAACAGAATTCTTATGTAGATTTCACTGTGATATAATTAGGACAACAAAGATGTAGATTTTTTTTTATTTTGAAATCAGTAGTTTCAGATATGAACTTTTACGTGTTATCTAGAATATTTTTAACTATCTTTAATTAAAAATTATATAAAAATACATTTATGTCTTTAATAAGGAATATTTTTGACTGACTTGTCATAATTTAATTTTTAAATTTATGTCCTTAAATTAGATTTTTTTTTATTTAATGAGTTACTAATCAGTATGTGAGCCAAATTTCAAATTTTACCGACCAGTAGATTTGAAAATGGTAAATAATTGACGAACAAACACGCGCAAGTAATTTTATGGACATTCCGATTTTTCAGATATACGGGATCCATTAGATGCCCATTCGAATCGTTCTAAAAATTGTTACATCTTAAACTTCAAAGAAATAGATAAAAGATAGAAAGGTTCTATATTAAATAATGTTAAACCACGTCGCATCGTGGGCTGTGCCAATGACTCAATTTTATTTATTTTACTATAAACTATGTGGATTGATAAGAAATAGAGTTATGTTTGATTTTATTCCTTGTTATACGGTTTGTTCTACAGTGGACACATTAGAGCCGGTTACAACAGTAAAATATATTAATATTAGTGAATTATGATCTAAACGGTAATTTGGACCTCTAATATCATAAAAAAATTATTACATTAAAACTTTTAAAATGAAATATAAAAAAAATACATATTTTGTAAACATACTTTGTAATACACGTAATTTATTGCTTCTACTAACATTTGGAAAAGATTGATCAGAAATAGTGGTGAAAGAAACGCCTCAGCAACTCCTTTTAAAACAACATATGACAATTACGAAGAAAGTTTTAATTTGGGTGGAATCGCTAGTGGCACTGATATTTCCAGGGGTCATTATCATTTATATATGAACTATAATATTCTTTACCTACAAACGCCTCTTAATACGTCATATAAAAGTTCCAACAGGTAACGCACGTAACACCTTCAGAACCACATTGTAAAAACCTCTACGTTTATTTATCTTTTAATGTTACATGCAGCTTGAATATTCAATTTTATAAAATACATTTAATTTATTGTAACTGATGTAATTCAATTTAATCACAATTTATATTATTAAATTAATGTAATCAATTAATTGAATAAATAACTGCAATTCAAACTTTAGTGTAAATTAGTCAGTGATCACAAGGCAGAGGAGTTGACTGATTTGAATTATAAATAAACTCTTAAGTTACAGCCAGACACATCATTCTATTTATAAAAATCTCCAAATATAACATCTAGAATATTTTTGTAACATCTGCTTCACTACATTGCTTCAGTCTGTCTCTCTATCTCTCTGAACGTGATAATCATAAAAACTACTGTACAGATTTTAATGCGGGTTTTGCTACTTAATTGAGTAAGTCACCAGAAAGGTTTGAGAGTGGTGTAAACAAAAAATTATAAATCACCTGATCAAACTGAGTAAAACCCATGTTATATTAAACATTTACCAGCTCTAAAAACATCAAAATCTTCAAGAATATACCAAATATTAAATAACGTTCTAATAAATCATTGTTGTATAATTATTTCTCTTACATAAAAAAATATTTTATGCCGTGTTATAGGTTTCAAAGTCAACGATATGACGAATTATTGAAAACTCCAGTAAATAGGACGTAGTACATTACTTTTTGTCGTCGGTCCCATTCAGGCTCGGTCGGCCGGCGCAGGCGCATAAAGATGTCATCGGCTCCATTATCCTATATCGAGCTGGAGGCACGGTTTTCTGATATTAAACGTGATTTATCGGATAACCACCACAACAGAACGCTAGCTTGTATCTTTGTATTTTCGTTATTTAATAAAACAGAGAATATTATTATGTTCGCAAGTGTGACATGTGTGGAAACGCTGGGATGAAGATCGGTTATAAATTTTATTTAAACTTATAATTAAAATATTTTACCACAGATTTAGAATGTTCCCCTGTATATATTTATGGATAATGGGGATTCAGATGTCGACATTTTGATAGAAGTCCAGTTTAGGGACCATCTAGAGAACAAGGTCAAACTAGTCTCAAAGATAGAAATAATAAATAATAATAAATTTGATACAGTAAACTTAAATAGACTAAACTTTACGACAGAAACTAGGTTGTTACTTTACTAAACTCAAGTCCGACCACACATGGCGTATTGCTCCCGTATCTTTGGTCTGGAACCCCAACTACCCAAGTAGACCCTTTAAACCGAACTCAAAGACGAAGCAATTCGTGTTTGCGATGATCCCAAGCTCATGGGCGGCATTACGTTGCTTGGTGTGCAAAGAAATGTAAGCTATCTATGCGTTTTCTAGAGTATGTATAATGGGGATGATTCTGAAGAACTATTTAATCTTATGTGAGGACCACCAAGAAGCGTGTTTATCGCTTCCTTCTCGGCTGGCAACGCAACGACAAAAAACTTAAACCCGTTTATTCACTGAACGGCAAATCTAATTGTGGCCTGATGTTGAGGATTTTCACAAAACACAGGAATCAAAAATAAGTAGACTCAGAGTATGCTTCATCGCGCCGCTTCTTTAATTTACAAACATTAAATTCACCTCTTGTGAATCGGTCCGCGATCAACTCACGCGCAGGAACCAGTTCGCGAATCTAGCTCGCGCCGATATCCCCTGCACCACACTACCCGTAAACACATCACGTCACGATAATTGAAACCGCTTACTGGTTATTATATTATCCAATATATAATAATTCTCGACAAACGATGACTCTAATAGTGTATAATACTCACGATTGATGCCCGAACGTTAAATCGTGGAATAATACATTATTTATAGGGTTAAGTGTAAGACGCACTTAATTTCACTACATTTGCATTGGTTTAAGTTATTGTCAAAGCATTGGTTGGTAAGTATGCCAGCGCTTTATGTTCAGCTTAAGCAGGTTTCTTGCAAAATACATTCAATTTTACTTTGAAACATTCGAACGTTTAGAGGATTTCGCGTTTGTCTGTAAATTATGATATCTTACTTTCATTTTCTTATATAACGATTTAAACTCTCGTATTTTATGGTAAAGACTCTGGCGTGTGTACAATATTCTTATTATCGCCATATATAAACATGTATGTAGTACAAATATGTACTTATTCATAACCTGACAACACATACAAATAGTAAACTTTGATCCACGACAGGTAGTGAAAAATTTTTTTAATAGGTTCCAAGTACTTAGGGCATACGACTTATGATAACTGGACTGTCGTCTAATTGTCTCATGATTCTGGACTTACCTACTTACCGGTATACTACTCCGCTCTTTAGGTAAGAAAAATTAAGGCCGCTAATGAGTCGAAGTCAAGAAGAGAATGAAATCCACTCGTTTATAAAATCTAGAAGCGTGAATCAATATTTTGTAAGGTGGTTCTAACTACCTTGTATTAATAGAAATTTTCCAAACAGGAAGAAATTAAAAAAGAGGAAATCATTTAAAACAGTGTCTGCGAAGAACAGTGGGTGAAGATGAGTGTCTGGTCTTAGCTCCTCTAGTTTGGTGACTCTGCTGCGCAAGATTCAAAATTGACCTCAAGGAACAGCAGGTGTGTATGACCGGTAAAGTTTTGTTTGTTCAATGGAAAGCGTTAGCCATCATTGCTCACTCTCGTTGAGAATGTATATATATTCTCAATTATCTACCCTAATTGTGTGGCCTAATTTTAAGCAGCTATAGTGAATAACTGTAGTACAAATCCACCACTTACCACTATATTATAGACATACGTTCATACACTCACAACCCCGCATTACGATACACAAATATGACATCACAAACACCCATGGCTGAAAACAAACATTTTACAAACATGGCAGGGTTACAAACCAATTGCGCTACGGGGTCGTAATGTTGTTTTGACTAAACTGTTGTTTAGCATAAGATTTGACCGGTTCTCCAGCATCTAATATACAAAATACATTTGTCATCATAAAGGATACGACTCCAAATTCCTTGTCATTGTGCCGGTTTAATTCTGATTTCTGCTCGTGTTTCTTAACACAGCAGTAATTTAACACAACTCAATTACTTGTTTTTTTACTTACACCGAAGGCTGCTGTATATTTTGAGAATAGTTTCTCAATCCTAATTCCACACTAATGTTGTTAGTATACTATGGCTTATTACTTCTCAAGGAGAAGTAAGATCGGATACTAATGATGTAACTCTATTCCCGTCTGAAATTGAAGTGTAATTAATTAACCGGAATTAATTTTAATTGCTGATGCTCATTAACGATCATTGCTACTGCAGCCATTAATACTTGGTCTTGATAAATCGTTGCGTTGTTGTGACCTTTAAGAAAATGCTAGTTTGAGTGATAAATTATCAAATGTTTCATTTTAATTCATCTATTGCTCTATGGATGACGATTTCTCGATGAGTTGGTTTTTTTTATGGTAATAGCCGACAAACTAGCAGACTAGCCACCTAATGATAAGTGGTCACCGTCGCCCATGTACATCAGCAAGATCAAAGGTATCATTGATGCCGGAACACGAGTCGTTTGGCGGCTGACTCAAGCAAGAACGTGGTAGCTAGCCAGGCGGGCTTCACTGAAAATTGACAATACCAGTAATAATAGTAATGACTTAATAATAATACTGAGAATATAATCTTTACGCAAATCCTATTACCAAGCAGGCTGACTTCTGTCGCCTATTCTGCCTACATGGGATTGGGGGAGTATTCTACGCCGCCCCAATCCGGCCAAAAATAGTTTGTTCATCTATCTAACTATTTATCTATCTGTCTATCAGCCTTTTAAAGTCCATTGCAAGTCTTACCTAATTAAATAATAATTATTATTATGAACCTGTCAGATTTTTGTCATTAGTCGTTTTTCGTCTCTCTCTCTCTCGACTGTCTCTATACTGGAAGGGCTGGTATCAGACTAGGCTGTTGTACATTCAAAATCCTTTTATGCAAACTCCAAAAGAAAACTTCGATAGCATGATTCAGCAATACCCCGGCACCAAAATATATGGCATCGTAAAAAATTTCATACATCTACAGAAATTATTAATGAATTACTAAACAGCTTAGTATAATCAATAAAAACTATTGAATTTACATTTAACATAAGTGATACAACCCACTACTAATAATAAATAAATAATCAAAAGAATGTCATATTAATTAACATTCCGTTAATAGATTAAAATTTAATAATAAAAAAAACCTGTCCACAGAAATATGTATCATATTCTATAATTGGACATATCAAATTTAATTAAAACTGAATGCACAGAGTATACAAAAAACCGGTCGCGAAGCTAAACTGCCAATTATAAGGACATTAAGCGGAAAACTAAAAAAAGCTTATCTTTGGAATGTTTTCTTAACAATTATTAATGGCATTTGCGACACCATTAATGTTGCATAATGTCGTCACACGTTCGGTCAGGCTTTAGTGATAAGCGGAGCGGGAAGTGGAGAGTATTTCTTGAAATTTGACAAATTCAATATATTAATATAAATAATGTCTCTTTGATCCAAAGTAAGAAAAATGCTATCGCTTATTCAAGAATTGAAATGTAACTTATTTATCAATATGGAAATACAAAACTAATAATCGAATTGGTGCTCAATGTCAATTGCAATGGAATTTATATTTATACCTGCAAATCGAACTACAGAACTGATTGAGGTTGATTCCAGATGTGCGCTAAACACTGAAACAGAACGGGCTGTAGAAGTTACTTGTACCAACTCTTTATTGGTCGAAAAACAATATAATTTATATACCTAATTGCATTACTGCAGTGCATACTCACGAAGTAAACAATATGCGTGCGTGCGTACCATCCTTTAATAAGTTGGTGTATGTATCTTATTTACGTTTCTCGAAATTCTCCTTATTTCATTACAACATTTGAATAGAAAAACAACATAGACAGCAAAAACACAAAAACCACGATGAAAAAAAAAAGATTGCCGAGAGCCTTTAACAAAGTACATTCATATGGAGTATCTGTATACATCATAGGGTGCTTGTGTGTGTACGGTTGTCATCCGTACACCGTCACATAATAGTACAATATTGGTTGCTCTGAGTTTATTTAGGTAGAAGAAAGTATTAAAGTATATAAAAAAACATCCTTCGACGATTTTTTACAGTCTTTGTACAATCGTGTATTAGTGATTTTTTGTAAATAAAAAAATATTCCGTTCTATTAGATATATTTTTCTTCTTGGAGCATGACTGGTAATTTAAAACTTCATAAACTCATAAAGATAACACATAATTCAGTGATACTTGTATCTTCTTGACATTTACAATTCCAATTCAAAATCAGCAGGTTTTTACATATTATTTACACTACAATGCGAAAGTTCATATTACTATAAAAGTTTTATTAGTATACTTTACAATTAATTTGTAAAAAAAACTAAAAATAATTCAAATGTTGTCTAAATATTTTAATCTACACATACTTGTTTAAAACATTTCTATCAACTTTTCTAAAAATTGCCTCTTAAAAAAAATCTTAAGCCTCTCACGTACATCGACTTTATTAATAGTCTGTCATTACCCACTTAACTCAGGAAAGTAAACTATTTGCTAAACTAAGCATCTCAACGGATTCTAAATCTTTATCACTATTAAATCGTCGTATCCAAACTCCGGTCGGGACAAAAACTCGTCAATGAGAATTGCGTGGCGTCACCGAGAGAGATAACATGTCGTCCGCGGTATCGCCGGCAATAAAACCTCTGACGGATCGCTACTGCCCGCTGTCACCTACACCCCGCCTTGTTGTGGTTCCCGAGGAAAAATAAACCTCTTTACTGTGTACCTGTTTACTGTGTACAGAGAAAGATTGCTGCAAGTGATTAGTGGCCCGATTTGTTGGTTTGTCCCCGTGATTTTAAAGTCCTAAGACATTCAACAGCGCCCTTTTAATTGGAATTACTGAAGCGGTGTAGCGACCAAACTGTTTCTGGGCCATCTGAAGCCCTCTGACAAGGCTTTGTTATTTGTTTCATAGCCGATATCATTTGTTACAGTTCAGACAAAAACTTTGTGTCTGAAATTAATTCTATTATTCTATGTATTTTAAAATTTATCTTCCTCTATCTTATAAGTTATCTGCATTTACCTAAGCATTATTTTTCTTGTTACTTTTAATGTTTAAATTACATACCACAGGTGTTTTCTGATATATTTTTCTAATTTAGATAAAGAAGTCGTTAAGAAAATTATGCAGCAGTAAGAACGGCTGCTTTTGCGGTTCCTTTTTTGAAAACCTTTTTATACAAAGTTAATGAAGCGTTGTTATTATTATTACATACAAACTGTAAAACGAAATAATAACACTGACTTTATTTATATTAACAATATATACTTCAAAATACTTCAATTAAACTACTGAACCCAATACCAATTAACATTTCAAGCTTTACTATCGAGACGATCCCATTTTTTGTTACGACCTTTTTGTCTTCGACCGTCATTGTTCTACGTCAGCCATTTGTTTACAAATTAATTGGAAATAAGAATTAGTCCTACAGATACAGATAATAGCAATCTATTATCGTAAATCAGGGAATAAAGAACCTACCGACTCCAAAAAGACGGTTCGTTTTCTGAAAAGGAGTAAAAATTGAATAAACGTACTTTTTTAGTTTATGTACAATTACATCGCGACTGCTTCTATAGAATAAAGTATAGTAGTAAATATGTTTACAGTCTATGTTCCCAATCATTGGCAGATGTCAGAATCTGCACCCCCTGCACATTGAAAAATGCCTAGACGTCTTCGTTGACAGACTCTAAGTTCAATAGGCTGTGGTTAAACTACACCTAAGAACTAAACGACAGCTATAGGACGCAGGTATAATTTAGAACTAAAATAATTTAAGACATGTGAACTTTTAAATTTCATGTGTTAATTGCCACATCTATTCACCTTAAACATCTGGTATCTCGATAGAATTATGTACGAAATACTGAAAGACAGAATAGAAAAATTCAAACTTACTCAATCATTTAGGTTTCTCGTCGATAAACTTATACACGACATATTTTGCTCGTCCAGTAATTTTATTATAGACCGGTGTTATTGAGAAAAAACTGCAAAATAGAAATTTTATTTTAAACCAATTTAATATAATAATTACAGACATTATTCTAAGATGCGCGAAACAACAACATTGCTGTTATCGTCTATCCTTTACGTAGAAGCTCTGCTTTCACACGGCGAAGGAACAATTCAGTATGAACGTACCCTGAGCCCCATGAAGATTACTGCACCATGCCAACATTTAGAAAACGAAACCAAAGTATACTTCCGAGTGTATCTATTGAGTGACTAAATTATTGATATCTACTTACTTTCCTTAATAACTAAATTAAACGTATAGCGCTAACAGTAAGACTGAGGTTTAAAAAGCTACATTTCCAAGACCTAACTGATGTAGAAACTTGTCAATTCCCTGGTGTTATTTAATTGAAAACCAATCCCACGCATCTCCATAAGTGTCTTTTACGGCCAACTCTAAGTACCGAGCCTTATACAAAGCTTTTACTATTGAATCGTATATTCTAGAGGTTTTGTTTTTAAATCTAAACTTCGGCACAAATATAATACGGAGCACAGGGCACAATTCCTCCTTATTTCAGAAGACCTAGAGCGTAATTCAGTCAGCTCCAATGCAAACTGTTCAATATACTGGCTAGCTTTAATCACGAAAGTTCTTCTGCTAAATATGAAATCTGCCTCCGATAAGACTAAACGATTGCTCTTTACCGATAATAATTGAAACATGACATGTTTTTGACATTTTTAACATTGACATGTTGCCAGTAACAGTCACCTATGCTATTAACGACCGTGGCTGCATTGCTTAACTTAGTTGAGCACTTATTGCACTTATTACAATTAGTAATGACCTTTCCTGCCGGACGACTGGTCCAAGATTCGATTCACGGCCTGTACAGTTCAGTCTGATTAATAGTTGTTTGTTCTCGGGTCATGGGTATTCGTGGTGTCTCATTTATGTGTGTCCAAGGAACCCACAACACAAAGAACCCTAGAGCGGGGGTT
>DWPT01001839.1:0-17539 GCA_018251895.1 Agathymus mariae mariae | reverse complement strand
GATTTGATAAATTAATTCCGTTAAGCGTGTGCCCAAGAGTACTTTATCGTATAGATTTCCTTAACACTTTCCTTAAAACCCCGCTGATCATATTTGTACGAACTGAAATATTTGGCTCAATGGACTTATGTTATTTGTCCCCGGAGCCCCCTCCTGTCGCAATCAAATAAGGCAGTTTACTACCATTTTTAATTGATTTGAATTTGAATGTTAATTGTTCGACTTAATAGTAACACATATCTAAATTTTAGAAAATAATAGTTAATCAAAGTTAATAATAATAATAAGGATAAATTGTGTTGCAGCGATCTACGCCCTCCGGTTGTTTAATATCGAATTTATTACTCGATTAATATTTATAAATGAGAATTAGTGTATAAACTACAATTTTAAACATCGATTATTTTACGACGATGTATCGATATTATCATACATCGATATATATTAGCCAAGCCTATCCCGTTCGGCCGCATGCTCCGCCCACGCGTCGCCCGATATAGGAAATCAATTTTTCCATCGATAGATCGTTGCTGATTTACTGCACCCTGCCCATCTTTTACGACGATACTCATTTATTTCTAGATTGTTTATAACGTTAACGGTATTTATCAAACTTTAAATAAGTACGTGTATAGATCTACGGCCCTCAAAATGCCGTTACAAGCATAATCTGAATAAAGGTTCTTATACTATTAGTAACATTATGGAGAACTTCGAAATATACAGGTTTTATCGTGTTGTTTTTCTACTATATACTAAGTACAATTAATTATATACTTGCATTGTTAGTTATATACTTGCATTAAATCACGGTGTGTACAAAATTCAAACCCTGGTCCTTCGAGCAGAAAATCAAAAATCTGAACCACTATACTATCATTATTTTCTGTAAAATAATCAACTCTGAATACAAATAGATGAAAGGTAAAATTGTTATTGATGGCATTGAAAAGTAGGTTAAATACTGTAAGTTAAGGTTAAATATGTATGCATATGAATATTAATACAACGTTCATGCTTCAAATCGGAGCTTTCATCTTTGATTCCAACAAACTTAACTTGCCGGACGACCGTCGTGCATCCAAACGATACTAAATTCAATCTAAACGAAATCGTTTCATAATCCGTTTGATACGATTCCGATCGGGCGCCAACGAAACTATAATCGTAAATATCGCTCGACTGCTTACGTGTGCGTACTGTTTAACGTGGATTGAATAACGCTACCAGCGTTAAGGACGGTCGTAAATAATCGGGAAAATTCGCACTTCGATCAGCTTTGGTGTTTGTTCGCATGCTTGAAAACGTAACAGATCGAAAGAAACAAGAGGTGAAAAGTTGAAATTAATCTGCTGTTGATGCTGTTGACTATGGCTTATATTTTTCTCTTTGATGCCTGTCGTCAATATACTCTGGGCTTTTATTTAAAATAGAAAAATAACTTTCTATTACGCGAATAAAAAATATTTCGTCTTAGGAGTTTTCATTGCCGATGGTAAGAGAATTCTAACAAGTTTTGTGTTAGCGAGCCTTTCCACTCGCAACGAAGGTGTGGTGCTAGCTTTAAACTTATGTATAAATGAATTCAATATAGCCTAATAAGCTTAAATCAGAATTGTAATTTAGGCTATGGGCACAGATAATCTGGTCCCGTTTACTACAACGGTGTTGAATTCTAATAATATTATGTTTCTACTGTCTGTTTGAGACAGTAGAACGAGAGAATAAAATGGAAAATTGGTAACAAACGATGAAGATAGAAGTATCTCTATGTATTTCGAACTCACTATAGATTCACTGACCTCAGGCTGGCGATGTTATTAATGAAAAACTGATCAAGGCATACAAATTGTATAATAAAACCTAAGAGTTATTTAATTGAAACCAATTTTAATAATACACTTAAAGCATAACAAACTCACTAACGGACTCGGAACTTCTCTCGCGATCTGACGGCCATAAGCCATGGTCCACTGTGGCCGAATGTCGATGATCAGCCGTCACATACTATATAGCTTAACTCGCAGGTACGGAGGTTTCCCGCCGTTTTCCTTCATCGAATCAAGTGATCATTAATTTTTAATGTGAACGTAACTTTGAAAACTTCGAATTCGATCCTCCGTGGGGAAGATCATTGTTCTGATCACTAGGCTATTACATACATAATATTAGCATTTGGCCATCCCGGGCAGGATGTTCCTACTACTAAGTAATTTCATTATTTTTTTAATATATTGCTACGTGTCAGGATAACACAGGTTCGTGAAAATACCACAATAGTTTCGCAGAGACTGCGAGTCGCAGTCGCACTCCTAGATCGTAGGTGTTTCGCTTCTTAGGGAGAGAACTCTTCGTTTTAGTATTCGAGAACCGAATGCTCCCTGTCCGCTATTTTTACGCCCTTTTTTATATTGCGCGCTAACGCAATAATAATACCCGAAAATCGATAGAACAATAGTAGGTAGATGTGTAAAATTTGATGTGTTAAATTCGAATTGACGGTAATGCCGTACTGTAAATTAAAACTTCATGGCAAAGGTACGATAAAAAGTCATTATAAAGTAGATGATTATTTTAAGGACAGTTCTGCTTAGACATGAGTTTCATATGCCTCATTAATAATAGAACTGTCTGTAACCGCGAGTAAGAAAAAAACCTCGGGTGTTTCTTGCCGGTTCTTCATCCAGGACCATTCGTAGCAGGGATTTGTTGAAGTTGACTCTCGAAAAGTAGTTGTAAAAACAAACTTCGACTTTTTTATCGATATTCAAATTTTAATATAGTTCTATTTTATTTACTGAACTGTCTTCGAAAGCACTCATATTCTGTGTGCTCTATGAAGTGATCATGTTTCTTGTAAGCCGCAAGTATTCGACTAAGTTAAGCAATGACATTGCTTGGACAAGTGATCACTGGCAAAATATTTGTTAGGTCAATATCCAATAGCAGTGGGCTTCCGGACGGTCAGAAGTCTCCATCGCCGGTGACCGACCGCGCTAACTACCTCACAGAACCGTTGTCGGCTGAGCAGCTAACGGGCGACACCTTTGTCGGCTCTCGAATACTTCAACCGAATTTCGGAAAGATATCATGGTTCATACTAAAACGAGTGCCGTAGCTGGCTACGAGGTTGAAAAAGTTTATCACGATGCACCAGTACAGGTTGGAGTAAGTTGAGAGGTAAACCGTGCATCGATTTCTGACAGAAGGACCTGACTTGAATTTCACGATATGAAATAAGTATAACATAAATAAGTTAAATTTACAGAAATACTGTTAAACAACCAAACCGCCCTCGCTTCGCTTCAGAGAAACCACGCCTTTCGTTTATAAATAGCACCCGCACTGTTTTATGACTGGGTTTATCTCGTCCTGTGAATTAGAAATATATTAATTTGTAACTTCTTTTATTTATGGCGGGATTGAGATGAAACGAAGTTTAAATATTAAGTGACGCATTGTGCAATACATTAGTAGAACCATAACGAAATTCAGCCGTTTCCGAGATTAGCGCGCGCAAACGCACGAATAGAAAAATAGACAAAAATTCTACCAACAATTGTTTTAGGCACTACTGCTTTAAGGAAGTCCGCTATAATATAGTTTCTCATATATTCCTTATGTGCAGATACCACCGATCAGTTAAAATTTAATTGTATGTGTTGTAATTGTACAAGAATATAACCGAAGTACAGACGTGCCAGAAGCAACGCTTGTCAGTCGGTGAAATGTGAACATTGGGGTCGTCGTCGGTAAGTACCAAGTAGTGACACCAACAGCCCGCCCGGGAAGCACAGCCGCGCGACTCCACCGCTGATATACATATTAAAACAACAAGGTATACATCGGGGCTATAAACCAATGGGAGGGCCACTAATTGTTGATGATATGCATACATATGATTTTTAACGGGGACGTATTTTATGGACGTCGGTAAATTATGAAAATCTATGGTTAAACGCGTTGTCTATGGACGGTCATGTCGGACGTTCTGTCCACGTCCGTATATCATGGTGTTATCCGGCCGTTGTTTTATAAATTTACGTGATGTAAGCCATTTAAACTATGTTAAATATGCAGAGTTATATGTTCGAAAACGCCTATGGGCATGGTTAGCTTTAGGCGTGACTTGCCTTTTGACAGTTTTAAGGCTCTAAGTAATGTATACGGTTGTTATAAATTAAATATTAATATTAACCAATCACAAATTATGTTATATGGTCGGACAAGAGACAATTCTTTTTGTCAAAGATCGTGTATATTTCTGATACTTGAATCTTTTAGAACAAATAGTGATCGATAAATCAAAAATCACTTTACTTATTTTAGTAAATATTTAAGTGACATTTATTATATAGTAGTTAATTACATCAAATTTTATATCCTTAATGCCTTTGAGATGCTGAGCTCGAATTATTTTGCGAATTTATGTCCGGTTTATATCGAATGAATTTGCGATAAATTAAATTAGTTGCATTTTAATCATGAAGATAAATGAATACAATCTGATGTCGCACTATACTGCAGTATAACACAGGCATTAGGGCTATTTCGTTACGTAAAATTTTTATAACTTGCAAAAGTTTATTAGAGCATAGATTATAGAATGGATTGCGAGAGAACGCATAAAGTAAACAGAAATGTGAATGAAGAGACAGGTGACACGCAACCGGAAAAACGTTGGTGACACCGCGGTTATTAATGTGTGGTAATGATCACTTCCTGTCTGCTCATCAGTAGCCTATATACAGAATGGGAAGCCTAGTTTCTGCAGATCGATGTGGGACACGACACGAAGCACCCGACCCGTGAGTCATCCGGTTCCCATATGTTATTATGTTACATAATGTTATCGTGAGCATGATTGGCGGGCTCGCCTTGACACGGCGCGCGTCACGTTCACTACGACCGGGCTCGACTCGGTGCCGCTTTGTGTATCGACATTTGATATATTCAGTTTGTATTCTTGTCTGGATTACTATCTGCTTCAGTTGTTTCAGCAACCTTCCCAAGGGTTCTAGTTTATTTCGTTGTACATTCCCACTTCGTAAATTAAATTTAGCTAGGGTGGAACAGTCACTAATATTGTCAAAGTGAAACGTTTTAAAATATAGCCTTTTGGTTACTTTACAGGTGTACACATAACAAGTTGTACTTATTTAGTGAAAATTGTTGTGTCAAAATTATAATTACTAGATATTATAATTTCATTGAATTGACCTAGTAACAGATATGAATACAAAACAACATAACAAAAATTTGGAATTGATAAAACGTGCACACGGAATGGTGCAGTGAAAATTTATATTTATACTATATACTTATTTATAACTTATGGATATTAAAATAATATAAGCCAACGAGGGCACCGTGGGAGGATGTTAAAATATTTCTAGACTTAAAAACCCTTTGTACCATAAATTAAATCCAACAAAATAAAAGCAAATAGATGAAAATTCAGCGCACATGTCATTACACCATTTTGGAGCTGAGAGCATTCACTTGTATTATTTTGTAATATCACATTCCCATGGATAGGCACAAAGACACAAGAAAGCAAAATAAGTGGACTAAAAGTTAATTTCTCGAGATCCGTTCACGGTGGCGCCGTATCAAACGGCAACGACACGAATTGATTCATAACGGATGAATCCAAAGGGCGCACGAGTTCAAACAAATATGTAGTTAAACCTACATAGTTAAATACTAGGTACACGACGTAGTCACTGCGTGTAGTTCCGGCTGTCAATAAGGAGCCATCTCGTATACAAAATTACATATAAAATACCTTGGAGTTGTTAATGTTTACTGTGATGCCTTATTGTTTTATTTGCCTTATAGGCGTGTCAGAGTAAGCAAACTATACCTTAGTTTTATGTAAGTATGTTGGTGTAACCTTAGTCATTTATACTTGTTTTCAGGATTTTTTTATGTTGAAAGTCGACAAACGTGCAGTCAGCACACCAACAGGGCGCACCGCCATCAACGGTGGTTGTCTCACACTTCAAACTAGTATATTGATGTTGCAGTTTTAGGACAATTTTATTGAGTTTCAAACTACAATTCAATCACATAATAAAACCCCTCGAGGACCAACGGGTGCCCTACCAATTTAAGTAGTCTGGCGTATACTGCACCAGGTTCCTCCACGGCGACAGCCGGTCTCAAATCATTACGTATTCGTCGTGCTGCAAAGCGCAGAATCTACTATTGTGTATGAATATTTATCAGTAAGAGCACTTTATTCAACCTTTTCTTTATTTAGTAACGTCATCCAGTATTAAAACAAAAATAAAACCGTTCGAACGTTCAAACATTTATTTTTTTCACACAAATGCCTGCTCCGGTCAGGAATCGAACCGGGATTGATCGATCAGGGACCGGGTCACTACCGACCGAGTCCCCATAGCGCTATTGACTCGTACAGCATCACAAGCCTCAACAGACTCCTCTCACTTTATTGGCCAATTAAAGGCGACGCCTACGACCGATTCGTTTGCATACCATTAGTTTTATTTAGTGATTTTATGTGAGCATCGCGCTCGTCCGACCGTCCGTCCGTTCGTCCGTCTTTACAACTCTTTGTTAATGAGATAGATGACGTATTAAATCAATCGATGGTTGGGACACATTATTTTCATCAGTGTGAGGAATGCCTTTGTCGAGTTTGTAACGTGTTACTTTAAGTATTTTACTGAAGGTTACACAAAGCCATGCACTCCAGCTATTTGAGGTACGTAGGGCAGATGTAGATGTAGATCGGTCTGGACTGGAAGCCGGGACTTCAATTAGATACCATACTACTCTTTGCGTAAATGTGATCGATGTGCGAGTCACTAAGCATCGGCAAACTTCGTTTTTCTTCGCGATTTCGCTTTTGTTCCGCTGTAATATTATGGGAAACTATGGAAATTTGCGACAGACAATAATTAAATAAACGCGCTTTGTATCATGGTCCAACTAGTATGAGGTTATTAACACCATAGACTATGGAGAACTACAGTCCTGCTGCTAATGTTGTGGACGGAGATAAAATTATTTATTTGTGAGTACAAGGTTGTTCAAAGCGACTCCTTTCACGGCGGACCTAGCAGCATAAAAGCATGCACTTCACGTTGTAGTAGGTCACATCCCATCGGTAATTGTGATCAAATAGAACCACAAGCCGTAAAAAAGCCAATCGAAATTTGTAACATTTGTAAATAACAAACAATCGATTCAAAATAGTTTTCGATTTTATGACGACTGTCTTTAGTCTTTATTAACTTGCCTCTTATCTTGTAAAGACTTTTGCAGCACATTTAGCTTTTTCTCATTATAGATAAACGTGACTTGTCCAACCAATGTAGATGTAATGTGTCGACACCTTTACAAAGATGGAATTATGATATGAATTACGAAGAATACCTACTTAATAACTCGCCTACGATGTTATGATTAGAAAATTGTAAATTATTATCATTCGACTACTCGATTATCAATATGTTTATTGTTATTAACGTTTGGAACAACGGTGAAACTATGCCACGTTGATGACTATGCAGATTAATATAATAGCTAATATTCAAAATGATTAACGATATGTAAAATTATATCTATTATTTAGTATAAGATTAAGGTTTACTAAGAGACTTAACACGATCTGAACCAATTGGCGATCCACTACAGATCTCATGTCTCTCCTTGCACCCCAAGAGGGTTGGAGCGTTTTAGGAGCGGTACAGTGTTCCATCATAATTTGGTCGAGGGGTCAAGGGCCAACGTGACCGTCACTAGAAGTACGGTCTTAAGATCGTAAGTATGGTAAATACCCGCTGCCCACCCATGCACGTTGGCGTTGCCAGTGAATGCAGCAGCATACCCACATGTTACCTAACTCCCCAAATGCAACCAAAGTTCTTCAAAACATTTCACGGATGATTTGAAAAGGACTGTAGTATTGCGATATGTTCCCAGCTGTCACTGTCAGACCGCCGGCCACACGTCTCTACCGCCGATGGGTCGACAGGGGCTAGCAGAGGGGCCCGTCTCTCGATAGTTTTCAGAGGAAGAACTCAATAATTGCATTGTAATAGGATATTATACTAGCAGATGCCGAGGATCTTCAGTACCAAAGTTACACCCGATTAGTTATATAACATTTTTGTCTCTTCTATCTTTAATGCCTCGTAAACTACGCACATATCATGACAACATGTAAATTCCACATCAAAGTTACTTTTGTGTACCATTTTTGTATTTGTATTTCATTTCCGAATTCGTAGAAGAAAACAATATAGCTAAAGTAGTCCTGTAGGCATATGTCTACATATTTCTTGCAGTAATATTTCTAATTATTCCCATACAGTGATTTACAATACATCGATTTATGGCATTGAGTAACAAATCAAGCTCCAATATAAAGCTCATGAAACTCGCTTTGGCAGAGCTTTGAGTTATGTCGTAATTTCAAAATAAAATTCCTATTTTGTGGCGTCCATTCTCTATAATCTATGGTCGGCTTAGAGCAATAGTGACGGTCGCACGCAGCTATTATGCGATATACGGTCGAAGCACCGGAACGAATATTCGATCCCGTCGATGTCAGAGTTCAACATTAAATCAATCGTCACCGATATCTGTTCGAAATGAACGGAATGTCGACACAACACTACGGACAAATGTATAAATTGTGTATTTTAATTCGTTTGGAGGTCCAGCCGAGAGCGTCGGGTATTTGTAATGGCCCTGGAGAAATCCGAAAATGTCACTTTAAATAATCGTGTTCATTAGTAAACATTTAAAACACGCATTAGGATGCTGGGTGCCGGCGCCCGATCCACGATCATAATCTCGCCACATTCGAATATATACCCATCCCTTTCTAAAGTAATACTGCTTTATTCATGTTGAAAAGAGAGCGCAGGATCCTTGGTACTTTCAAATAAGGAATAGAGGTGTCTCAGCGATTCTATCGTCTTAACCGCACGGGATACGTACTAATTAAGAGGGTAACTCTTTTTGATAAATGCTCCGGGATCCTCCTTGTAGATGTTCCACAATTAAGATGTACGTTTAATAAGCGGGGGCTGATTTTATATAATCGATTCCTCTATACCCACCCGTCGATTAGTATTCAAATCCGTAACACGACGTTGGACGACCCGTCATGTGATAATGGGTGATAATTTTTTAATTGTTATTTTTTCCTGTCGACCATTCTGATTGGCTCGGATTATTATTATATTTTATGTCGATGAAATTACCCCGCTTTTCCCGTTGGTCTCAGATGACGCACATACAATTCATATGGGCTCTCGCAGGTGTACTCGGTGCACTTGTAATGTCAGTCTTATATTACTTATTTTATAAGTACCTTCTATAAGTGATCTTCTATAAGTTTTACCTTCTATAAGTGACAACCATTGAGCCTCGCAGAGAATCATGATTTGGGCTCAGGTTGTATTTTAATAGCGCTTCGAGTTTGGATTTGTATAAGAGATTTGAAATATCTTGAAAAGAAAAAGTCATGCTGAATATATTCGACTGACCTTGATGACCATGCGATAGTGTTAATATGGTGCATGTTTTTTTTGAGAAAGTAGCTGCGGTTCACTCCATTAATTGTTTCATTGCATTAATTCGGCAGACTGTGCTATGAAGTTTTGACTTCCGATGTAGTTTTACAAGTGGGTACAATACTCTACCATAATCCAAGTACTCAATGTGTGGCACAGAGCGCAAAGACCTAAAGCGGCGCCATAACCTCTTGAACGACGGTCCAGCACGATACACCACGAGCACGGCAGGTTGGCTTGAACTGGACATAGGAGCCCTTTACACCTCTAATGTAGTTGATTTAACTAGTTTTTTACATCCATTAACGGCTCACTGAAGATTGTGAGTTGTGTTAATGTTAAGTCAGTTAACTTCCAAGTTGAACGGCTGTTGCACGTTTGGCAATTCAACTCTGGAATTTAACTTGATGATATTATTACTAGCGCAGATACATTATATACAGCTAAGTTGTTAGTTTTAAAGTATGTATCGATATATTTTTTGTATCAAATCCTTCAGAATTCTTTATTTAAAGATACATATTTCAATATCATATATCATTACTGCATACTTTCATAAACTTTGACCAGTTGTCGCGTCCGTATCGAAACTGGTTGGTAAACAGAAAGTATGGTACCCAGATATCCAAAGCAGCCGGTTTGATTAGACGTAGTTAGTACAATTAACGATTAGCCCCTAATTCGTGACATCCGAGCTTTATTCATAGCCCTAGGGACTGCGGACCACCGAGACTGGATGCCACCGGAGCTGTCAATAGACCGCATTGTGTGAAGTACGTAGGAAGTACCGTGAAGTACGGTCTTCACAGATACCACCTACCACCGTCGCGTGTGTCTCTACCGTCGAATGAGGTTTGTGTTACGTCGCGTTGAGTTGAAAAGATCTGGTTTCGGATTAGTTGTCAGTCAAAGTAACGAATCTCTGTTATTTAGATCCCACGTCATCAATCCTGTGTTGTTTTCACTGTTACTCATATTCTATATATTATTACGTAAAGAGAAACCTTTGTACTCTTTTTTCTTCTTTTTTCAATGGTTTTTTATTATGTTTTGACGATGACGAGTTTTAATGTTATCGATGGAAAAAAATAGAAATCATAAACAACATTATTTAATAATTATGGCCGAATTTCGACGACTAGTCGAGTACAAGTTTTTATTAATTAATAAGTAATCAATCACTGAGTTGGATCATTCCCATATTTGAATTCTTCTCAAGTTTTGTAAATACCTTACATAATGACGAAAATATCAAAGTTATCTTGCAACAAAAAGTGATAACGCCCTCGATACGTTAAACGCACGGTATCGCCACATCGGCGGTTTGTCTTTATGCAACTAAAGTATCATTTGACAAACTTAATTATGTTATAAAACAATGTAATATGATTTTTGGTTCGTATACAATGTAAGTATAAATATCGGACTTTATGTTAATATCTGGCGAAGGAGTGGAAAGAGGCATCTGGTGGTCAATGCCGCCCAGAGTCATCTGTAACTTCAGGGGCGTCACCGCCGAGTTGTGTAACAAAAAGGAAGTGATAAACCCGCCCTCTGTCTCACTCAAAGACTTTACAACCGAAACACATAAACATTATTATACCATTGATTTGTAAAAAGAGTATTGAAGCTGGTGAACGTCGATGAAGTAGACGTTCTGCCTCATTTCTTGACGGCTGACAACTACCTTCTCTGTTTATATACACTAGACAATGTCTTATCTCTACCGAATAGGTGCATACATACACTCACATCTTCTCAATATCTGTCATGTCAGATTTTCGTTAACTTAAATATATGTGTATAATGTTTCAGTACAGAAAAATAATTTATTATTTAGAAAGCGTGTAAAGCAAACACAGCATTTTGGCTATCGCCTGTGATCGGCTAGCGAATCGGTCGCGTGACGACGTGGATCCGGCGATATATCGATAGACGAATCGATTCGTATCGGCGCGAGTGGGTTACGGGAACGGTGATACGATCCCGATGCGTTCAAACCGATAAACGTTCTCAATTTAGAACAATTATCGATTATAATGAATAATTTGTGCTCAGTGTAAATATAGATTTTCTCTCCGGTCGTTTGTCAAATGTATTTCACGGCGCTTTATCATTTTATTGCCAGCAATTTAACCATTTCCACGGTGACGAATCGATTCCGTGTAACAGTTCGAATTCAAACCTAATAGAACCGAATAAATATTTAATTATCGGCCTTTATGGCGAATGGTAACGTAACGGATTGGATTGATTTGTTAATGACTCAAATTGTGGTTTCGATGGTGATTCGATGCTATCGTCACTTCGGTTTAGATTGCATTATAAAGTTTACCCATAGGGTTGTCACATTATTGACTTTGACTTTGGATGAATATCAATCAAGATAGAGATACCTAGTGATTAGTGAAACGGCCAAGGGGAAATGGTTTAACTTATGGGTGTGATTTTTTTCAAACAAAAATATGAAGTTACTTCTAGCAACTCGCATATCCGGTTATGTTTGTAATTGCTGTAAACATTGGTAGCATACAGGTATGAACGTCGGATTCCCTTTTGAATGAACTGGGTTAAATTCCTGCATGAACTTATAACTTTCATTATCGTTTGTATGATATATGAATTCATGTGAAACTTAAGTACATATCTGGGAGTTGTCTCATGTGCTCAGTAGTGTGTGAAGAATATAGTCTTGACTCCTGTTACTCTGAGAAAAGGTTCGAGATCAGTAACGGCACATTTTTGTCGTCGTGCTACGTTTAAGTATTGCGTATCGGTCTGTTATTTATAGAGTGATGTAAACTGCTCGAGGAATTAAGTTTTTGGGTTGTGAGTAGGTCACAGGTTAATAGGACTCTGATAGACTGAATTGTGGTCCAAAAGAATCACGGTGCAATGTGAAAATATGTACAGTTTTGCACATCCTGCAGTGGCTACTTAACACCAAGTTGAACTGCGTATCGCCACTAAACATTACGCTGTAATTTTGTTCCTTGTTAATGCAAATAAATTCAGAAACGACCGATTATATAACGTAATACAAGTAATAAAATTGAACATTACGTTCGGTACCGTTCAGATGACTATTTTTCGGCTGTAATTACCGGAATCAGTTCGAAGGACCGTTTTGTGTATAAACTGTAAACGGATGAATGGTTGTATTTAAATCATGATTGAGAAAGTAATCTATGGTATCGATTATAGGTTTTGATTAAAAAGCGGTTCAAGTTCGATACTTGCGTGTGAATGCGTTCGACAACGGATTTGGGTGTTTAATGAAGTAAAGATGGGTTTGAATCAAAGAAATTTTTAGTCTGAAAAGCGAATGTAATTCAAGGAAAATTATTTTAATTTTATTTACGTGCATGATTGCTTTAATGCTATAGTTGGGTAAATTTGAAGAGTTTGGAAAACCATATTCAGAAAAATTTATTCGCGGAATTATTATTTTCAGTTTATTCGATTTTAGTCTATTTCGTTTTCATATACTTTTTTGGTTATAATAACAAACTTCACTAAATAAATTTTGTTACAGTGTGTGTTTTATTATATCACATTAGACTCCACCGAACACTAATAATAACGAAGGTTACCGAGAGCCGTTGGTGACTCGGAGGTCCATAACAAGTTTTACACAAACAGTTTTGTAGCGTTTTCGTAACAACAATTGTTTAAGTTAAATAGTAATCCAAATCCAAATCCTCAGAGACAACTTTGCTACTGTATATGTATATACGAATAAGCTTCTCAGATTGTGATGCTTCAGAACCTTCTGTTTATTTATTTGCTTTGTTTTGAAAACTCACACAATGAATTAATCACAAAAGACTAACTTGCCAAATGATATTTTCACATAATTATGATATTTTGCTAGAAACAAATATTGTACTTTTATATTAATGAACTTCTCAAGAGTCGTCACCGCATTCCGCTAAGAATCGCGTTACTTCGAACGGAACGGAAAGCTACGTATCTATGGTACACTGGCTAATGTGAATCTAATCTTGTTTAATCATAGACATTACGGGTTTAATGTAAGCGGCGTGTGAGTGATGCGGCGTGCATCGAGTTTTTATCGATGTTCCACATATCGAACGTCGTTTACACGCGAGATTCTCATTGGATAAGTAATGACTCTAATGTAAGTGTTGACGTGGTAATAAGTTCTTATTTGAATGTAAATATCTAATTTCCATGTTAAATGTTTAGGCTCATCAGTCGCTCATTAGTTGGACCTGTATTTTGGCATCTAAAATTGTGTGCAACAATTATAATAAATTCATCGTAATTTTTTTTTGTATTAGTAAAGTCGATTCTAAATCGCTTTGGAGCAGCCGCGACAGTTATATTTGAATGCTATTTGTAAATGTCGAGTGTTATTGTTATGTTAGTGTTATGTCAATTAAAAAAGAATATAAGTTAATCGTTTAAAATTTGCTAAAGTAATCCTCTGGAGTAGCGACGTTTTCGTGCGAAGGTTTGATTTGAGATAGTCAAATTGGATTATAATTTAGTTATCTGTATGAAATTTACGACTGCAATTTTTGGCGGTAAACTTCATGCCACAAATGTAAAGTTCATAAGGGTCCAGTCAATGAAAAACAATGATACAAAAGTCCTTTATTTTGAGTTTGCTGAGTTCTATACCACCCAGCTTAATAGTGATAAACGCCGTGCGTGGTGAATAGAATTTTGTCTCTTACTAGACCGTCGTCCTCGTAAATACTCATATCAACCGTATGATGCTAAAAATCATAGAAATACTAAAAAGCCTGTTGACGAGCGAGCGTATCACTGCTTCTTGTTCTTGTGTTGTCCACGAACGATTTTAGGAGCTTGCTATCACGTGGCTTGTGTGATCGTTAAGTTGTAGCATCAAAAACACCTTTTATTGTACTATTACGTAATTCCTTAATTAAAATATTGACTTCGGTATTTATTTTGCCGATTACCAAAGTAGTGAAGGACACTCAATAATTTCGTAATCTTTAAAATGTTAAGCTTTAGGAAGTTGAACATCGCAATTTTATCGATAAAGCATCGATAGTTATCGATAGCAGCAATCAATCACGGGGCGAGATGAAGTCGTCTTGACTAGTGATGGAACGTCTGTAACGTGAACTTTAGTAGGTTCCATAAATCTCTGTGTCAATTATACTTGCATGTGTAATTATACACTTTCGTCCTTCATCATGCTATGTTAATATATTTTTTGACCAACGCAACATCATACGCAATGTTTTGATATAACATAGCAATTAAGGTTGAATTTATAGAGTTACTGGGGATTAAAGACACCGTTTGTAAAGTTTGAAGTACGTACAACTGGCAGTATAGGTACACCTTTATAACTTTTGGGATACTCGGAACAAGGGTGTTTCGAAGGCTAGTCCATTCCAGATACAGTGTGCTAAATTCCATTTCCTTGAAACATATCACAATTTTGAATGCTGTGTAATATTAATAATCTACAAACGCGACACAGTCTACGTGGTACAGTCGTGGACAGTGTTGAAAAATATGACAAATCGATGAGTAAAATTTCCGCGAAATATATTTCGTTGGAGCGCAGGCTTTAGTATTGATTTACTTGTTCCGTGAAGTGAATGTACACACTGCACAAATGCGCAAATACAAACAGGCTCAATAAACATTCTGCTGCATTAGGATTCCCTGTGTTGTGGATGACGTGAACATACACGAATCTATCTATTAAGTACAATTCTGTGCAGGATGAGAATGGACTCCGAGCCCTTTCCCTCAGCGTGCAGGGGACAATATTCGAAAATACGAATAAAACTTTATTATCATAGAACTGCAGATATGTTTGGAGTTTATAATGAAAATTGCAGTGTTAATACACCATTATTCATAGTTAATTAGATTAATCGGAGGAGGTGTCGAAGCAATTGTAAGGCGTTGTAATGTTATGTGTCAGGATACACGGGTTTGAAAAACGACAAAATAGATTCGCAGACTTTGTCGCACATCAATATTCGCAGTCCCACTCGACGAACGTCGGTATTTCGCTTTGGAAAGATAACTCGTCCGTTTCATATTCGAGATCCGAATGATCCGCTATTTATATCGATTATCGGATCTTCCAAAACTTTTTATACTGTTCGCATTAATATGCTCGGAAAACAAGAACATACACGAACAAGGCGATAAAGCAAACGTGTGCGCGATATTCGCGCTTTGGTCTAGACATAAAGGTGAGGATCGCTTCAAATGCTCGAGTTTGTTCTTATCAGAACTTGGTTTTTTGGCTGTTATTGTATTTCGGCGAAACTTCCCGGATCTTCGTAACAGTAATGTTGTCATACGACTGTTATAAGCGTAGTTGCAGCTTTCGCTTATCTAATTTTTTCAGTTGATAACACGTAGCTATTAGAAATGAATCATCATTTGCTTGAAGAAAAACATCATGAGGAAATCTACATGACTGAAAATTTTCCATAATGTTATCAAAGGTTGTGATCTCTGCTAATCTGCACGGACCAGCTTTACCCCTTTAATTCTGAGAGGCGACGAGCCCCCCAGTGGGGCGGTAATGAGTGCTTAACGGTGTATTTCTTTTATCTGGTGATCTCCGCGTAACGAGGTTTTGGTACGGGTTAAATATTTTAAGTGCGTCTCGAAATAAATGAGATGTTTCTTTGAATCATGTGGATTCAGTCAGTTGTTTATTGCGCGGTCGCCGCTGACGTGTCGGGTGATAACCAGTGTGCACTTGGTCAGACACAGTTATGTTAAATCCACCCGCCAAATTTGAATTAAAGGTTATAACAGAAGCTAAGTAGAATTCATATTTCTTAAAAATATATGTATATTTTACAATATTTATACTTCATTATTGTAATAAGCAAAGACGTACATATTGTTTATTGTTTTGTATGTATTATTTTATATACATATATATTATTTTATATACATCTGTAACTTCAATATTAATTTCAATAAAGACAATGTCAATCAAATGTCTTAGAATTATTGTAGCTGTCTGTTTGTCTACATTATTACGTCCAAATTTTTCTCCAAAAACAGTGGAAGTATTATGAGAAAATTCCGAAATCGTAGTTGGTTCTTCATTTAGCATTTAAAAATAATTCTCTGTGCTGCCCCTCGGTGCTAAACTAAATACATATTGAAATTTGACCAACATTTGTTTAACGTCATAATTTAAAATAACACATACAATTAACATCCGAAAACAGGCACTTATACTGAGTGTCGAGTTGTAACCCTCCACTCGTTACCAACTACGCAACAGGGTTGTCTTTTAATCCAAATTTTATTTTCTTAACTCTGTCATCAGCCATGGAGAACTGATACACATTACACTTGCTATTAACATGACATATATTTGTATAAAAGTTATCGTATTACTAACAAGTTATGAGCAACGTCTGGAACAAATGACAATGTTATGCATTGTTTCTCATCCACAAAAACTGATTTCTACTGACAATACAAGTTTACTTGCGTACTTGACTCATCTGATGGTACATCTCGATATATGTTTTGAAATATCGACGGTGGATGACGATTTAATTAGTGGGTGTCTGTTAAGTGCTTCTAAAATGTTTTTGATATTTTACCTTGCTCGGTGTCATGTTTGTGAACTTAAGTGCCATACAAGTGTATACTTGTATTCTATATACTTATACTTGGTTATTTATACATCAAATTGAGTGATTGAAGGATAATTGTCAATCAATATTTATTACAAGTGTATCCTGTTTAATTTGTCAATTCCTGTACCATGATATAAAAATGATGGTTGACAATTAAAATTTCATAAGTATGCGTACATTTTAAAGTGTTTCACATTGAAACCACATTTCGTTCGGCTTTAGTAGTTTCATCATTACAAATATGTAACTTCTTTTTTGTTTGTTGTGACTTTTTCTTTCTTAATACAGTGGATTTCGGTTATAACTACATTGAAGGGACCGCGTAATTTCGTCATTATGTTCGGG
>DWPT01001838.1:0-17539 GCA_018251895.1 Agathymus mariae mariae | reverse complement strand
TTTTTTTTAATAATAATTAAACATTGTCCATTTTTATGTTTCTTATTATAATTGAACACTTCGCTAGGGTCTTGCCCGATGGTAAGTGGGGGTGTAATATAGATGTTTAGACGTAAAAGTAGACTAAACTAAACAGAACTCAACGAGGTTTGAAAGTTAAGAAAGCTAACTAATTTTACTGCGTATTCCTTGTAAGTATTATATACTACAAACACAAGTGGTATAATGTTTCATAAAATTTTGGCTTGGCTTGAAGATGTGGAAGAGTAACTTTATAGGACAGTAGACGTAGGAGTATTCAAGAGGAGAGTGAATAGGCTTTCATAAGTTAACGCATTCAACATCTTAGACTTCATCACCACTTACCATCAGGTGGGATTGTTGTCAAACATTAACTTATTCTATGCACTTGACGCATGACGTACATATAGAAACATGGGCTACATCTTTGTACCTAACACTGAAAAAGAATACTGTTTAAGACCACTTACTTACCTAACGAGAGGATCGCCGGTTTGATCCCAGATCGTGACAAATATTTTTTACGGTACCAGTAAACTAACGAACAGGCGGGAACCATTGTTGTCATGACCACTTATGCATTCGTAACATGAAAGACGTCAGAGATGCGTTGCCAACAATGTAAGAAGCTGTGATACCCGCCTATTAGGCCCACTACAATGTGATCATGTGTTTATTATTACAAAGGTGAGTATTAATAAGCTCACAGCCGTCTTTAGACAAGCGATCAGCGGGCGATAATGTGAAATTTGATTGACTTGTTTAAATAAAACGTGGCTGCTTCAAAACACACACGTCACCGGTCGGTAATCTACAGGTCCGACAGCTCAACGCCCTCGTCGTTGGAAAGCCCCTGACGATCGTCGCTGTTGACACTCGTCAGTGGTGTCGGTACACAATCACACAATTGCACAATGGTCTCTGTAAACACTTCATCTTCTATCGACTGTTAATTTGCGTGCTTTCACTCGTGCGGTTCAAGGGCGTTAGGCCGACTGCGCGCTATGCGATTACAATGAATCTTTGGAGAGTATTTGAGGAATTATTATAACGCACAGAAAATTATCTCTATCTTATTGTTTACTGCATTTCGTTCCTAATTATCAGTATGGAAAAATAAATTTATCCCAGACGAAAACTATCATTGGAAATTTCCATAATAGTGATTTTGCATAATATTGTATTATAAATTACCCTTTTGTCAACACAGGTAAAATACCATTAAACATTATACAAAAATAATTGTTAATATAAATAAGTACAGTATTGTCGAAAAAATTTTTATCAATAAAATAATTTTCTGAATTATTAAGTAGAGCAAATTTACTCTTTAAGGTTTTGAAAATTCAACAAAGCTGATTTTAGAAACGCATTGACTTTTTATTGCACATGCTGAGCAGTCATTCTTGTTGAACATTATGACGGGGTCACAAACAACAGTCTGCATCTGACAAACTATACTCAGTACGCATTCATACAAACGAATTAGAATTAAACTTTTGAAACTAAAAAAAATACACGAACAAGGCACCTAATACTTTTCTGAAGTAATTACATACTGAAAAATATCGCCAAGGTAATCGAGAGCTTCGATACTTACTAACAAGACAATAGTCTGCGGTTTATGGTAAACCTTACGGCCATTAAGAGTCACGAACGATTCATCGTGTAGACTTTTTTGAGGTTTTAACCTTCCACCACACTCGTAACTGTTACAATAATGCTGTGCCGATTGTTGGTATTGTGGGTAGAAAGTTAATAAAGGGAAACATATAGTTTAGTAATACCGACGAGGTAATTGTGATGTAGAAACTATCTGAGCACCGAAGGCAAGTTTTCTTCGTTGTCTGTTGGATATTTTCAAATAACAGCTAAGTAACTGGTTATCTAGATTAATACAAAATAATTAGTAATTAGATCTACGGCACTTATATATATCACCAGCTACCCACTATAGCAGTGCTGGGAAAAGCCATTTATCGGGATGAAAGTATTAATATTATCCGTTAATATTAATATTAGTATTATTATCTTTCCGTGAAGCCAGCCTGGCCAGATACCACCTTCCTGCTTGAGTCAGCCGCCAAATGACTCGTCGTGTTCCGACTGGGGGCTCGAGAGCCAGTACTTTCTTTCTTACTTTCTTCTCATTTCCTGACCGACAACGCATCAGTGATGCCTTTGGTCTTGCTGATGTCCATGGGCGACGATGACCACTTACCATCAGGTGGCTCGTATGCTCGTTTGTCGGCTATTACCATAAAAAAAAGAAATAATAAAAAAAGTAATAAAAAAAATGTCAAGAATCATCTGAATAAGTTCAATGGACTTAATGTTATACGTTTATAGACATACAGACACAGATAGACTGACAATTCTTAATAATATGTGTAGGCCTATATATCGATATTAATTTCTAGTAACAATAAAATAAAATAAAAAAAATGGTTCAGATTCAGTTCTTTAACAGTATTGTTATTCGTTTCGACACTTATATGTATGATATTTAAAAATAGGTAAAAAGGTGGATATATTCGTACCCAAAATACTAACAGAATTTCTAAAAATTTTAAATGAAAGATTAATGTTTACTTTTACAATTTTAAATAACGCATAGAGCCTTTATGTAAAGCTGATAAAGATTATAGAAAAAACACTCAACTAAATGTTCTGTTCAAGGCTAAAAAATCCTTATTTAAATATAATTGTTTACACTATTGTTGCTATAGACTATATTCCGAGATAAACCGTAGGCAAGTGTTTGTTGAGAGTTTTTGCCGAGTCTGCGAAGTTTAGACACGAGAAAATATTTTAGAAAGTTATCTGTAGGTAAATGCAGCTAAAACATGTTTTATTTCTCCAACGGGTGATTTTTGTGATGTTTAAACAGTTACTTTGTTAAATGTATAAGGAGTGTGAATGAAATTTCAGTTGATTAACCTTACGGAGTTTAAGATTTTCATACAAAGTTTACCTCGTAGTAAGCTTTTTTCAGTAATCCCTCCGTAGTGCTTCGTATTTTGGAAGAGGTTATTACAAGATTACTTGACTTATAACAATGATATATATATATATATATATATATATAGATGATACATATAATAGGTGAGTAACATAGAAAGAACCATAAACATTAAAATATAGCTTGTAACACATAACTAGCCACAAAATTAACTTATTAGCCTATTCACTCTCCTCTTGAAGACTCCCACATCGTAAGTAGCTTAGTAAGTAGTAGTAGTAGTAGCTATTCCAATCCTTTGCAGTGCGGATTATGAATGAAGACGTAAACCACGTCGTCCGTGTGAATATGGGCCTATTATATTAGCGGATAGATTGTGGACCTTTACCCTTCACAATGTAAGTATAAGCCTAAGTCCAACAGTGAGACGCAGTGACCCAGTAGTCATCATCACAATCACGACCCATGTTATAGTCGACGTCTTCAGGCCGCGGCCATTGTTAAGCAATTTTATGAGGCCTACCACTGCATGATCAAAGCTGTGAGCAGTGTTCACAGTGAACAGCAACCAGATCAGAGACAACCGGTCCTGGAGTGACGTAACACTTTCTCAAGGAAAGTTATCTGTTTACCTGATTAGCGTCGGCGGTCGACGCGATATATGTGGCTCATCCGGAACTGGAGATATTTGTCAACATACATGTGACATTCGTAGCTCTCCTAAGCTCGCGTCGATCGTAGGCGATAGACACAGTTATACGACTCGGGCCCCAGTTGTGATTTTGGTGACCGCTGTGCATTTAGTTTGATCGTAGCTGATAAACGAGCTGAGTGGTCTTGTATTGATAACAGAGACGGATAACTGTGCATTAACTGGCAACCATACTTCGATAATAAAATGAAATAATAGAGTTTAGAGGCTTAAGTTTAGATAATTATAAATCTACTACACACACAGACACAAGTATTGTGCAGCCGGTACACGTCGCGTGCGATGCGCTCGGTGGCCAAGTGGCGCAGTGGGCCGCGTGTGTCCACTGCACCGTGAGCCTGTACAATACAACCATGTAATTGTACGTAAATAAACACAACTACGGTGTTGGAATCACTACATTACAGTGCTGGTCAATATTTATGTCCCTTTAAGTGTACCACAAATTAAAACTAGCGCATGGTAGTTACGATCTAACACATTCAACGTATACCTGTGATAGTAAATTTCATTTCACATATGAAATACGTACTAACTGGATTCCAATTGAAGTGCCCATACTCCAACAGTATATCAATCGTACTTGGTCAAGAGCGTTAGGCAACTTCGAGTGGAATCAAAAGCCTGGGTGATGGGTGATTGTTAATGTAAAAAGATTTTTGAACGATCTCTTCCACGGATCCGAACAGTAGCATATGGAGTAATATCAAGGTTTCCTTAATTATGAGGAGGTCTGAAGAGGATCTGTCCCTTGCAATGGACCGCTAATGAATATATATTTGTTACAATCTATATCCAAAATACCAGATACAGATCAAGTGGCAAAAAAACATCTTCTAACTAAAAATGTTGCTCTATGAATCAGTATCGTGCCGCGGTACAATGAAGCCGCGCACATTCTTCGCTCGCGTCTCTATATCAGTGTCTAGTTTCCGGAATGTAGAGCACTTTCCGAGAGTTTTCCCGCGGCCGGAAATGCATTGTAATCAAATATTTTGTGTTTTATTGGTCTCGTTGTAGCTTATGACGTACGGAAGTAGCGGATGTAGAAGTTGAGTGATCACCGCAGACACTCCATCACCGATTAACATAAAGTTACGTGATGTTATCATAGGCGTGGAAGAAATAAATCTGTTTTCAGTACTATTTAGTTAACAGGCAGTATCCATGCTGCTACATATCTTTGCTGCGACCTGTATATGACAACCTATTTTGACTCAAAGAAAGTACTCATATCTTCTATTGATCCCAAAACTGACGACTGCTTTATTAATTTACTTAAAATTATTATTAGATGCTTATGTTTTTTTTTATTATACATATACAGAACGAATTTCAATATGTTGGAAATCCGTTAGGAGTACGTAGGAGGTCATTTACAACCAAATCACCTCTCATGATTGAAGGATTCACCCTATATATTTTATAAAATTTGTAATTTAATACGTGTAAATAAATAGCCTGGTATTTCCGCGGAGCGTTCTGAAACATCCACGAACTCCACGTACAGTGAACAGGTTGAGGTACTAGTGTGCACGGTGGCCTGGTTAAACACTATTAATAACAGCTTACGCCTGTAATTTGGTTGAGTTATTGCGACCAGACCCCGTCGCTGAATTCGTAATTATTCAACACGCTATGCGAAGGTTTCCATGTGATACACGGGAGGGGCGGACGTTGTAATATCAACTACTAGTAAGTAGCAGATGTATGACCGTTGATGGTAGGAGGTTGATTTTCAGCGAGTGCATGTAACCACAGTGTTTCCTATGAAAACTTTTTGCTCGTTTTTATCAGACATATTACAAATTATATAGCATAGTATATATATAGTTTTTTTTTTATATATCGTAAACAAAATATTTTTTTCCAAACGCTCACGCTATCTCTTTGGTAGTAGTTGCAAGAAATCCGTGCTGGAATTTTTGAGTTTATCGCGCCCAAACAACAGGCAGAAACTTTGCTTTATAAACTTTGCTTTAATGATCAACTGTTGCGCAAGGTTTTGCGTCACCCAGCCACCGGACCGCCCAGCACAATGTTAACACAGAAGAAAGTACGACCGACCGGTCCAAGCGAAAGTTATCATAAAAAATATATTCTGTTATTGCGAAGACTGCGCGACTGCTAGCGGAAGAGGAGGCGGAGCGGCAAAGTTGCTCAATCGATCAGTTTACGGACATAGCTGATTAATATCGGTCAATGAAATCAAAAGTAAAGTAAAGGATGTTGCTTTACTTTACAAGGATTTCGTATATTCACTAGTTTCAATAATTTTAAAGAAACAGTCACAATTCGGTTTCAAAATCACACTACAGAATGTCACCTTAATTAAGTCAGACCGTTCCTCGACAGTGGAAATTAAAATGAAACCATTGCAATAAAAAACTAAACTTGATATTGCAATATATTGGTTATACGTTAAATATTTTAATCAGTATTGCTTTCATTTACATAATGGTTTACTTTTGTGGATATATGGTTTATGTTTCAAATATACTTCACTAATTATTAATGTGTAAATATTTATTTAATGGAACTCCAATATGACAAGTGCAGAGTTTAGTAGTAAATAAATACAGCTAAATGTTATCTCAGTTATAGGTGTAGACGGTATGCTTGAACTAATAAAACAAGGACATTGTAGGACATGGTAATAAAAATAATAATTAACGTCGATACACTAAGCCTTACACTAGGAATATCTGTTGTGGGTGGTATGGACGTACACCAATATGATATCACAACCACCCGTCACCCGAGAACAAACATTTGCCTGTCACAAAAATGTCTGACTCAGCCAAGACTCGATCCCGGGATCCATTGCTTGGCAAGCAGAATCTCAACTGAATGGGCTATAAAATCGTATAAATTATTTTCATTAATTACACAGTTTTAGAATTTTTTCTTTTTAAAATTTTAAATACGGATATAGATATTTAGACGCGAACAAATTTGTTTAAAAGCGCATTTCGGCCGACATTCGAGTTAAACAATGAAGTCCCAGGATTTCTACATGTTCTCCGTGTACGTTATGTTTTTACTATTGACATGTTATTCGGGATTACGAAAACTGATGAGATAGTTTTTTAAAATAGACTTTTAGACTCACTTTACACTCAAAAAGCAATAAGACTTACGCTATAACTACCGACGCGACATGCAGCGGTTCTTCGCTCACTGGACAAAGCAAAGCGAGTCTCAATAATTAGCAACCGCATTAGGCTTTGATTGATGGCGTTGAATACAAAAATAAATTGCCTAAATTAATCTTTTTTCCTTTCGTATTTACGTCATTTTGCTTTGCGTATCTCATTTGAATTTCCTGCAGACAAGTTTTAAAATGACATATGCTCCGTGCGTGCACAGAAGTATATACCATCACAAATTGTGCAAAGTAAATTTATACTAATTTAATAACAATAAATTTTCGCAAAGTAACGCTGACACCACCAACTATAACGGACCTTTTCGAAATGTCTGTCGAAGCAAAATAATTACATTCTTAATTGTTTTGATAAATAGGTACACGAAATATATCAATTTGAGTTTGAATCTGGGCAAAATACCAATACTCCTGTAGTAGGTAGGAATGCTTTGCGGGTGGGAGGAATGAAGAGGAGGAGTAGGCGATGAGTGTCCTTCAAGTCCACATGATAAGTACGAGTTACCGTGTTGCGTATTGCATAATAACTCACTGCCTACGTGCAGTTTGTTTTGTTCCCTAGATGGCTTGATTTGTAGCCTAAGCTTTTACACAAAAATAATTGCCTCATTTAAATTGTTAATTTACTATGAAACAAACACAACGCTCACACACTCATGCCGCAGGTAGGTTGAACACAAGAAACATCCGAAAACAAAACATGCAGAGTGTGTTCTAGACACTTACACCTGTTTTAGGGTAGTCACACTTCACAATGTCGCACAAGTCGACCCTCGGCAACTCAATATTTTCCTTTTAAACATCCCTTTCGTACGATCGACGTATTTGGCTTCGTCATTTGTTAGTGTACCGCGAACTATTAGAACGGTCTGCATGTATCGGTGTTCCAGTTACGGATTAAAGTATGGATGACTTTAAGTCGAGAGTAACGAGGTATTTTTTAAATTAGTGCATTCTACCACTAATTTAATAACAATAAATTTCCGCACAGTAACGCCTGATACTAACAAGTAAACTATATATGTACTATACTATCACTCATTCTACCATCTATAGCTACATCGACACTTATCATCTTTCCGAATTCATTTAATAAAAAATACTCGATAGCCGTCAAAACTCTATCAACTGAGAAACAAAAATGATCTCTAGGTTTGCGAAGAATAATGTAAGTACAGAGACAGGTGTTACGGCAGTCACCACTTACAACTTGTATAGATGTACGTGTATGACGAGCGCGTTGATGTCTTTTACATATATCGTAACCCGAACGTAGAGCTGTCAAATGGGTATGTCGATGTCAGTTGTAACAATCATTTGAATGTTTTTTTATGTATCGTTAAATCGTCTCCAGTAATGCTACTGTTTCATGACATCATGTGATTATTGTTACTGTAAATTAAAATAATATTATGAGTGATGTAAATTTTGACATTTATTAAAACTAAATCGGCTTGTAAAATATTCGTGTTGTCCATCAGTCTCTGACGGACGGAATGCCTTGGAGTAAAAAGAGAAATGAGCTCTTTGCGCGTTTCCTACCACACACCGGGGAATGTTCTAAAGAACTATTTGATTGAATACCGGCGGCTTCGTGCTGAATTGCAATACTCGTAAGATGCAACCGTTACCTTAGTAAGTTGTATGTAATGTAAAATCATAAATTACAAAGATCGTAGAAACTACATCGTTGCAAAAGACGTTCGTGCGCTCACCCATCCGCACAAACATATCATAAACTTTATTACGACAAAATAATAATAATATTTGCTATCCAACTGCTATTAACACGCAGGATGTTATTAGCAATTTTAATCGATTTAATGAGTCTACAAAATCCGGTAATAGCTCTCAAAGTATAGTTTATTAAAATAACAGTACATACTTATATTATGTTGCATGAGGGTTATACATCAAGTATAACTTTGCGTCTATAGTCTGATAAGTCGAACTTAAAGTAAGATCGAAAGTTAATGTCTACTAATACCTTACTGTCAAAGTATTCTAATACTTTTATTAGTATACTATGAGTATGACAATGCTTAGCGACAGTGAATTGACTGTATTCAATATTAAAGTATTATGTTAGCTTAATAAACATTACCCTGCTTGATAGTTAGATGGAAGTTCCGGATTCATTCCTCAGCCTAGTCAGCATTGAGGTCCCAGCTTATATAATCTTCCTCGGAATATACTTATTTCAGATATATTAATCATCTTTTTCAACATCACTTAGCAACTATTGTTATGAACATATTATCGTCTTTTTTTATTAATACTGTAATTATTCATGTAAGTAATAAGAAGCTATGAACCACTACTGACAAATGTTAAACTTGGATATAATAGAAGGTCGGTTTATACATCTCTACCGGCAGCACCGAAGATGGTATCCCAGGACTCGATCAAACGAGCACACGGGACAGGCGATGTACTCGTAAATCTCATATATGACAATCCATCTGAGAATGATTTTAAATACTACCATACCTGCTCGAGTTTGTAATTTCTAAATAAATAAACAAGTAAGGAGCAACTAGGATTGTAACGGATACATTAAACAATTTTTTAGTACGAAGTCGATCTCACGACGGAAATATAGATCAATTAATATATTGTATAAACGTATTAACATTTACGCGTCGGTAACTACTGGCATTATTGACTTACTAGTTCCTATAATAGGGAAACGATCGTGAGAAAACTGCCATTTTATTTAAACTAGTACAGCGTGCAAGCCGCCTATACACAACCTCTAAATCGCATTTGAATACGTATCTATTAGTGTTTGCTTATCCAGCTTTCCGGTAACATACGCGTGTACTTTTTCACCAAAACACACTGTTAGGTAAGTTTTAAATAAACTGTCACCAATTTCATACAAACACAGATACGTTAACAATGTTTTTCAAGACATGCACTTCTAAACATACATTACGTAATACTGTCTCTCCATCGCTTCGCTTCGAGAATCCACCATCGTACAGGTCAGAAGACTTCATACATCCTGCCTTGTCATCCTATCTTTCTTGTCTTTCTTTAAAGTTACGTTAATTATTCATATTGCTTTAATAATATCTAACATTAATTAATTATCATTTACCTTAACAGTCGTATAAGGAGCTCATAAATAAATTGTCATGGCATAAATTGTTACCGGGAAGTAATTTGACAAGCAAAAACTATGACTACCTACCACTGAACCAATAACAAAATGCTAACAACTTCTGTCACTAATCTAATACTGCCATTCAATCAACAACTTAAATTTCAAAGAGGCCACGTTCGGTACAAATATGTAATTGGCCAATTAAGGTCTCAATATCAAGTTCATATCATGTAGTCAGTAGAAAAACAAAATTTTCTTTGTAGATTGATATATAAGGTTAACAAGTCAGACGTGACACAGAAATATCCCGGTTTTATAGAATTTTACATTATATTACTAACTTATAATATGTAATGTTTCGTAGTCATGATAAATTTGATATGATTATCTGTGCTCAAGCTCTAATGGTAAAAACGTTTCGCAGCCAACCACCGCCACCGGCACCATCACGACCACCACCGCCAGTCACACTTTCTACAGCAACTTTTCTTTTCATTTTACATTGCATATTTATATTGCAATCAAATATTATTTAATCATAATATACATTACGAATAACACTACCCTTATCTACAGTAAACAGGGTGTCTAAACGTGAGTACCTATTATATGTTATAATGTATTATAATATCGCTGCTTAGTATACAATCAAGTCTGTGTCCGGCTGTTTCAATGCGATAATTTCAAAAATCACTGCATGGATTGCATCTGCTTTATACCGATAGATGCAAGTTATTCTTATAAACCAGCTAGTAAAATAAATTAGGAGTGAGGGGAAAAACCCCTCCATGGGAAAATTATCCATGCTATAACTACAATACGACAATGTCTCGGGACGATTATATAGTACTCAAAAAGTTGCAATGGCCCTTGACATATCATGTCTGTACCGCGACACCGACTAATGTTGTTTGGTACTCAATAAAACTTTGACTCAATGGGCATCTATACATGTTCCAAAATAGTGCCGCAACATGTTCTAAATCAACACGTTTTACTAGCACCAAATATGACGGATGGCACGCATGCCGAAGGCAACATAAATTAATATCAAAAGCAACGAGAAACCTTTATAGTTACTTTATAACATGTTTCGAATGCAGTGCCTTATTAAATAAAAGTGAGCTCCATATTTCAATAATATCCGGGTCCGCCAGTGCTTTTATAGTTTTTCCATCGTCGCATACTGTTGAACGACTTATATACTTGTCGACTTGCATATTGGTGTGTGCTGAATTTGTAAATCTACGAGTGGCATTTAGCTTCACCTGGAAAGTTATATATAAGTTGAAACTCACAATACTATTTTTCTAATAGATACATTTGTTTCTACTGCACCACGTACTGTGTAGCCAACCAGCTGGCGACGCATGCGCAATCCAGATTCGAACCTGATAAAGTTAACAAGCGCTTAGAATGCAAACTAACAGTGATCAGATCTCTCGAGCTTCGGTACTCGTGCTATTAACGTTGTAGACGCAAGGTGAACTAGCGTCCGTTTTATAAGTTTACTGTCACGAGCACGGCTGTACACGAAATAGGTACTAATGAAAATGTTTTGGCATTTGGCAACTTTACAAACAGTTGTTACGCGTTTTACTTTACCGGTACGTTATCTTTGATTTTGTAAATGAGGAGTATAAAATTATAATATAGTCACGTGGGGCGTCACAAAAAGTTTAAATAAATATTGGAGGATTCAAAATAAGTGGTATTAAAATAGTTTCCGAGATATAAGCGTCCAAAGTCATAATAATATATCAATATATCTATATCTATATCAATTTTACATATAAATTATACAATAAGCTGTGAAAAAATGCAAGATAATACAGTCAAAAATTATGTTCAACAAGTTTTTTAATGATTTTATTGGCAAGTTTTGAACGACAGGATGTTTTCTTTTTTTTGTTTTCCATAGCTACTTTAAAAAACAAACTGTCTGTGTTACTGTCACTTATCTCCTTCACTAATCCTTCAATATGCGTATACCGATATATACATGACTTTTTTATTGTATTTTAATTTAATTTAATGTGCGAATCCACATAGACATATGATACCTAACTTTGAACTTCTTGACCACGTTCATATTTAAAATTCTTTAAAATGCTATGACTGTATTAAAAACTCCTGCAGCAGCTTACTTCCTACATGACTTTACAAATCCTGTTAAACTTAGCAACGTATTGTCCACTCTTAAATTCTCTTTTCATTTCTTTCAATATATTAATTGTTTCTAATGTTAGTAATTGTATGTATTATATTATTTTAATTTAACAAATATGTGGACATTGTGCTGTTACAAATACAGAAATAAAATAAAATTTGGCGATGTAACACTAAACACAGGCAGTCCTAGTACTGAGATGTGACGAGCATCCTTATGAGTTACTTAATGAGTCGTTTAAAATGCCTAAAAGTATTTTTGAAGTATAAGGTAACATGGTATAGTTCATGTTTTCGATTGCCCAGTATCATGGTAGTGGAGTAAATACAAACTATGTAAACATGACTATAAATTAGTTAACGCGGAGCCAAGATTACGGCGACCCACTTAAAAGGAGTGTTAAATCCGTTTCAAAGTTTCTCCGGCTGTGGTCGTATCATATTTAACCCAGTAGCTAATTACAAGTTTGTAGTCGTGCATACGTTAGTGTGAAATATGGTATAATGTTATACGAGCTCGTTAAAGGGTCTCCCAGAATGTTTAATGGTTATCTTTATGGTTATGATTCGTTCTAATTAATCAAGAGCACTTGTTTGTTATTTGGGGTTGAAGTACAATACAGCGGAAAATACATCGACCATAAACTTCGCTTGTAGTCGTTCGCACCTTACACATATCTATGTACTGCAATCATCATATTTTCACACCGACAAAAAACACCTCGGTTAGTGTTTTATATCGCAAAACAATTTCAAACTCCATAAAACAAGTCATTACTCCGCAGTGGAAACTCGGACATAGAGTAACATCCTAGATTTCTAACGGAACCTAATTCACGACGGCGAGTGTTGTGAGCGGTGTAATTGCACCTTGTACACAAGTAAAATATATGATATAGTACATCACAATAAACACTCACACATTTAAACTGTCGCACTACGATTCGTCATGTTACACATAGTGTAGACATATATAATTAAGACAAAAAAAAACTATGAAGACTTACCGCAATCGCGAGACCGAAGCAAACAGCACCACGCTATCAACGTCACAGAGACTTTTAATCTCCTAAAGTCCGTGCAGTACTTTTCAATTATTATTTATACCTGTTTATATTATGCATCTAAGGTGGACTATTATAGATAAATTACGGCGTCTATATATCGTTTATAGCGAGATAGCTGAGAACCGACATGAGTTGAGACAGTGACAAAATAATTATCAATTTGTAGAGTACAGTCTATCCATCCAGTTATATTAAGTGTACAGATCATTATCCCATTAGCGGTCTGCACAGGTTTGTAGCATACTTCTCCGTAATAGATGGTATTAGTCTGGATCAATATTCGACATTGGGATAATAAGCAAGTACTTGAGCCCAACCAAACCCCTTGCTCGCGATGCATCCTTCTGGTATACTGGCTATATTATCTTTATTGCCAAACCCGTGCGTCTGAAGCTTACCAGGTTATGCACCATGTTGGAGAGGTAGAAAAAACAAACACAATCTCAACGTGCTTTTTGACCAGTAACATTGTTGACGCTGTAGTAGTAAAGAACATCCTCACAAAAAAAAACGTGGTTGTTGTTGTTCGCTGTTGGCATAAAATACATTACTTAACAAGCATTCAATCACGGGCTGCAATTACCGGCGGAAGTTCTATAGCATTTCATCTCAAATTGTTCAAAACATCGAGAGATGAATAAAAAATAATACCCGTAAATGAGTGACAACCCTACATTGCACGATTTATTTGTTTGTTTAGATTCAGTCGACTTCGATTGTGGCGATAGTATAAATTAATTGGCATTTGGTATATTTTGGTATATGGAACATGGAATTAATTTAACATTAAGTATTTCTTGAGGCAATGTTGTAGCTTAAACACGCTTCTGGTTTATTTATTTACTTTAAAGTGTTAAATGTATTTTAAGATTTATAAATGATTTTTCTTGAATATTAGTTATTAGTATTTATGACACCTGCTGCACTGGCAATCTAAGTGCCATTTTTATGTGTAAGCTTTTAATTTTGGCAACCCTATATTGTAATTTTGGCAACCCTATGTATAACTGTACTGTTCATGAATGGGCCTCTCATTCATGATACTCATAGATGTGGCCGGAGCCTAAGCTTTCTCTCTTCCTAACATTTCGCAAGATGGCGAGAATATTCAAAATATGCGGTGGTCAAGTGTGGGTACTTTCACCAGCCAGTCGGCCGCGTCGAGCCGCGCTGCCCCGTACCGCTCGCGGGCACTTCGTTACCGCGAGTCGACGACCGCGATTGTTATGGGAAAAGTTAACTCAACTTATGTAATCACTGCTTTGGAATGTATTGTTTAGGACGGAGATTCAAAACTAGACCACTAAAGTAATGATTGAATGAGTAACTGTTATGATTTTTATCTAAGTACACACTTTACCTAATCATAAATGGTAACGAATCAACATTACATTGACATGACGGCACCCTCTTAATATTTGGGTGGTAATACCAATACGGATAAGCTATTTCATTCAAACCTGGCCTTCGCGGCGTATGACAAAACAGAGTTTTGTTTATGGGAAAGTAAACTGCGAATAAACTCACCGCGCATATAGTCATTTGATAGTGAAAAAATGATGCAAATGATGATTTATGCATCATAACGATCAATCTAGTCAGTAATTGCATCTTGTATTTCAGAACGTGCACTTCCGTAACAAGATGACGATAATGGTAGTCTGTTAATCCTGCGTTCTACCCTCCTATATTCATTCCATCCCATTATGTATCCACTATGTATTATATAGAATACGCACAGGCCATGCACTTGTTGTTAAAGCTTTGTATCTTAAGTAGAATTGATATGAATATTGATTAAGAAAAGCTATTTGCTTCAACTTTACATTTCAGTTAGCATAAAGTAGCTGCAGGCCGCGATTGTAAAGTTTTAATTTAACCCTCAAGCAACAAACGATCTATAGAAACTTGAAATGTTTCATTGTGTTCGTACATGAGAATAATTACTCATGTCCATGAAATGCAGCGCTGTGTTAACGATAAATAATATAAATAATATCAATCACACGTACCGTATCGTAAGTGCCCACTTGTTCTTAATTTTCTGATCGAGCTAAATGTAATGAAACCATAGTTTAAATGTTAAGGCCAACGGGCCTAACCCATGACTATGATACCGTGTTATTTGCAATAAAACAGTCACTTCTAAACGGTGTCCAGCCTTGAGTTAGCTATAAACGATTCGCACGCGACCGACACCGCGCCGAGTCGCCTTGTAACCACGCGTAATGTCGATTTCGTAACAAACTAGCCATTTGACGTCATTTTATCAGCAGGTGTTTGGTATGTACATGGCTGATTAATATCATGTTGACCAGCAGGTTATGGTGATCGACCGGAGATTTAACTATTGTTGTAGTGTTTAAATGTTATTTGTTATCAAATGGCGATTCATGACATGTTGAAAATTTCGACAATACAATGCAAATATATAACCAGCTATTAGGCCTATATATTCCTAAAAAAGCGATCATTCAAGGATTATTCGCGTATTTTTTAATTGGAATAAAGAAACTAGATTCGCATGTACCACATTTCGTACATTCGCTCGTTTTCATTGTACCAAATCCAAAGTGTTATTATGGATTTTCTAATCGTCCTCTAGTGAATGTAAAATACGGTATAATAATATCTGTTGGTTCATATGTAATCCCCTCATAAAAATAAAACAGCGCTCAAATTAACGTCTCGTTAGCAATTGTCAAATAAATCAACGATTCATGAGCCGGCCCGCACCTCCGCAGCACTGCCGCCGCACCGCTCGCTCCCACAACTCACTAACAGTATTGCACGACTGAAATAAGTAAAACGCATGTTTTATAAGTTATTTCCTACTTTGTAAACGTAAGAATTAATTGCTTCAGTTATCAATCAGCGAAACTACTCGTATATCGAGCAATTACACTCGTTACATTATACTTGCAATAACTATGACATAATAAATTAAACTGGTCTGTATTCCGGCAGCCGACACATATACTGCAATAACTATTTGTAACTACAGATGAACTGCTACCACTGATACCTGAGATACAAATCCTCATTTCTAAGATGGTAACATTAACCACGCAACGTACAAATGAATTTAAAAATGCAATTTGAAACTTCGTAGTAAACAAGAATCTTTCCCACGAAAAATTGACGGGTCGTAATTCAATCAACGGTAAACTTCTTAAATTCCACAATTTACATTTTGCTATTTTCACATCCCATAATAACTATTTGAACTGTATAGTTGTCAGAAGACATTCACTTGACAAAGGCCAACATGCCGTCATTTTTGACATCGCATGCCAACACATTATCGAAAGATTAGCTGCATGTCGCATTTTTATTACAAAAATATCAATTCCTTGCTGCTAATTGTTAATATAGAGCAGAATCAATGTTTGTTTAAATTTATGGATACAGATCTGGTAAAGTCCATCGGTTAAAGTGAAAAGGAATCGATGCTAATTTCCATTTAAGCCATGCAGCGTTTCCAAAGCAACCAAGATCAACACTGCACTGATACATTATTGTAACAACTCTTACAACAGGCTTCAGAGAAGGAACATCATCCAACTGCGATGATATCAAATGGGAATGTTGTTCCTGTATCAATTAGGGGCCACTACCAGCTGATACACGGCATCGATTCCAAATCTTTCGTAACCTATTACAACAAATGGGTGTCACCACATTACTAATACAGATTAGACACGAGCAAAAGATCTATTAGTGATTCAGACTTGAGTTAACAGTCAGCTCACACCCACCACGACTCATCATCACGCGACACTCCACGGCCACGTCGCTATTACATCGAGTTAAAGTGATACAACGTCTCGCTCATTGAATCGTAATGTTATCTGTATACAAATTGAGTTACATTGTTATTCAGAGGCTGTTGTAAAGCTTACTGACTCGAGTTCCAATCATTTGGGAAGTTAAATTTAAATCACTTAGAGATCTCTTTAAAGAAAATGATTTATTATCTGTGGCATCACAATATATTTTAGATAATATTATATACGGTAAAATATACTCTGATAGTTTTCTTAGGAAGAGTTATGTTCACATTACTAATACTAGGAATAAGGCTAAACTATCATAAAAAAAAATGCCATATTGTAAATTTAAGGCTCACGTCAAAGGCGTGGAATGTAAAAAATGCGGAAAGGTTATTACAGACTGATTATTTTTCTGATGATTACTTTCAGGATAAGACTGCTTGGACATGAGTTTAATATTAAGCCAATTCATAGCGTTAAGTGCATTCTGTAACTGTGAGTAGGAAAAAAATAACTCCTCGGGAGTTTCTTGCCGCTTCTTCTTCCGAGACCACTCACGG
>DWPT01001837.1:0-17544 GCA_018251895.1 Agathymus mariae mariae | reverse complement strand
AGAAATATCAGAAAAGGAAAGGAAGGAAAAATAATATAGTTCGAATTTAAAATTACATTAAATATGGTAATTATAAAAAATATTTCATGATATAAAATTTAGTATAAAAAATTTTGAACACCTGTTTTAATAAAATTATTTATTTTATTAAAAGAGTGACTCTAGGAACATGTGTTTTATTATAAGTATAGTTTTAATTCAAAAAATTTCAACCAATATTTCTAATATAATATTAAACGTTTACACATCTCACACCCCCGCACTAGGATTCCCTGTGTTCACAAACACCCATGACCCGAGAACAAACATTGATTTGTTACATAAATGTCTGCCTCGGCCGGGAATCGAACCCAGGACCCCTCGCTCGGCAGGCAGGGTCACTACCAACTGGGCTATGGAGTCGTTTGATACACATACATACATATATGTAAAATGTTAAAAATGATGTTGAATTTAAATTTGGAATTGAACGGCAAATACATTTCTCACTGACGATTCGCATTGACATTATAGATTAGACGCTGCAAGATTTGCGGCGGATGCTGAATAGCTTAACTGACTCTTCCCATTGCACAGATCTTCGAATTAATTTGGATAAAACCAAAATCATGTTCCAAAAACACGTTATTATGTTCCCATACATGGTTTCCAACTGGAAGTTACTCAGCAGTACGTTTACCTACAGCATACGCTCCAAAGAAACTTTGAGAAGGAAGTTCGGAAAGGATATAGTTGGGCAGGGCAGCGTTCGAGAAACTCCATCCAGTCTTCAGGAAAAAGAAACTGAGAAGGAAGTTGGACAGTAGGGCAAGGTGGCGTTCGAGAAACTCCGTCCGGTCTTCTCATTGCCTGTGTTGCGTCCTCCCTATTTTGCCAAAAGAAGCTGAGACGTGGATACTCATGGGGTGCGACTACTCCACTAGTTTAAACTTCCTCGACGTGCTATGGAGAGAGCTACGTAGATGTATCTTTCTGAGGAATCGAATACGAGAATGTGTAATTCGCCGGAGAACGAAAGTGACTGACAAAGGTCAAAAAATTAGCAATTCTGGTCATATCTGTCGCAGAACCGATCACCGTTGAGTTAGATTGGTTCTGGAGCGAAGACCGTTTACCGACAAATGTAGCGCTGGATGCCCCGTTACAAGTTGGATTGACGATATAAATAAAGCACTAGGCGTCGACTGGAAAAGATGAACTGAAAATCAGGGTCAGAGGCATGACTTGGATGAGGTCTTCATCTACCAGTGGGCTGAAAAAGTCCAATTTTACCGATATGAAAATACATCGAGACACAAATGCAAACTTTATTTGTATCTTTATATAATTTGTTATTTGGATGATGTCATCAGCATCATTAAAGCAAGTATTAGAGCACGGGAGATTTGTAAGGCATATGAGATGTAGGTAACGTGAAGTGCAGCATTCAAAGCAAGGAGTCTCTTTGAAGATCATCAAGTGGAAATGCATTGCACATTTGCATCTAATCCGACTGTATTGTACTTGACTATCACAAAGAAACTATTTTACATTTTTCTTAATAGCATGCAAAAGATTTCATACGTAAGTTTTGTACATGGAGCATGAGCGAGATCTCGATTGTTAGACCTTCCTAGTAATATTTCGTTGAATCTGTAGCTTAACTGATAATGGCGTTGCGCAAAGAGAATGATTATCCATTCTATATATGTTATTGCGTACAATGTCTTATTCATATAACTAATATAAAATTTATATTTTTTTCTTTGACTTAAAATAACAATATTCATACAAGTGTAATGTTTGTAAGCTTAATCAATGGATTTAATATATCCCAACATCATACACATATCCCAAGATAATTGTAACATTAATACTTTAATATCTTTATTGCAAATAAATATCTGATTAGAAATCCGTTGCTGTGTTATTGCATGCATAATGCAGACTTTTGATAAAAATAAACGTATAACCGTCGCCCAACGCATTTTCTATACCAGGTATCATCAACGTGTTGCATCCCAATGTCAACTGGCTCTCTAGCAATACTACAACAGTTTTTAAAACATTTCACACCAAATTTTTAGGAATTGTTATGTAAGGTTTAAAAGCATTGCCACTATGATCACTACCTCCAAAACTAGAGACTTGTCATTAATTTCTCGGGAAGATTGAATTGTTCTTACTTTAGAAGAAGAGTATACTCGTATTAAGGGCATCTAAAGTTTAATTCACACGTAAGAAATTAAAAACATGGTAATACAATTGAAGTGTTTTGAAACTCATATTACTGCATGTTAGAAGCGATTGATAACCCTGCGATGGACTTAGTAAATACGGCCGTAGCAGGAAATATCTTTTCATTTTTAAATCAAATATTTCATCGATAAATAATTCAAGCACGCGCCTGGTATTTGCTCATACTTGAGCGCCATTAGTTGAATGCATCGAGAAATTCCGAATCGCTATCGCAAACACTACTCCTTGACGGGAGTAATCACAGGTATTTATGCTTTTACATAGTTCCAACGTTTTGAGTGCTCTTTTCCGGGCTCGGCTCAACTGCTCGCTCGTTTTATTTTTCAGTGTTTAAATGTTTCAATGCTTGAACATTCAAGTTCGAAGATGTTGTACGAATTTCTACAGTCCATCTACTGTGAATGCTGGCCATAAACACAACACTATACGATCAAAAAAAGGTATCGTTCAATCCACCGTTTTGAATATCCATCCATTCACAGGCTGAAACGGTAACAATTAGTAGTTCCACTGTGATGTGTTATCTAAGACGTATGTTGTCAGGATATCAATATCTCATTTGAAAAATTTACTATAGAGCCATTCACAGGAACTATCGTGTAATCTGTCAATTCATTATCAGGAAAAACTAGGTCAGTGTTGTTGTAAATACGAGCAACAAACCTATATCTTTCTCTCTCTTTAAGTCTCTATGACTAGATCTATGTTAAATCGAATGCTCTTAAGCGATATCACCACGCTCTTAAGAGCTAAAGAGTTCATGAAAATAAAACAAACTAGTGGTATGTATAATAATATATAGTGACAAACTTCTATTAATTTGAACTAAAAAAAATAATGTACACCACAAGGAACAATTATTTATAATTTTTATAACAATTCGACAGCAATTTTACAATATTATTATAAGATGACAAATTATGAATTGACGGGCAGAGTAACGTCTAAGAGAGCGCGCCAGCAAATAGGCCGGTGCACAATCTGTTCACTGTTTATATAGCCGCGAGGTGGGGATAATTTTTCTGCAGGTAGATCCGGAAGTTCCCTTGTAACAATATGTATAATCTACGTCGATTTTGAGAGTGATGGCATAATATTTCAACAAATTAATTAAAAAATGTAATGTGCGGTTGAATAGCTATAATGATGATCTCTATAAACCGTAGTTAGTATTAGTACTGATCCTACCTTAAGTGCTTACCGCGCAAAGGTACCACAGTTAAATCTTGAAGGAATTTTTGTGACAAATAAATGTTCGTTCTTGAATTTCAGTTTTTCCGATGTCTACAACGAGTAAATCCATGCTAGTTACAATCCGTTTGTGAAAATGAAATTAATAGGAATGGTATTGAGATATTGAAATAGACTAAGTTTTGTAATAACTTTCATGGATGAAACTGTACAATCGATTGAGTGCCGAGCACTAATGGAACTGCAGGATACGGAACGACAAAACAGCCGCGAACGGCGAAGTTGAGCAACTTAGCGCAAAATTCTTTCCACGGCATTTAGTATCAAGTTTCTTTGAGAGAAATGGATCTACTGCCGGTATCGTATAATGGCTTTAAGAGCTACCAGGCAAGAACTAGTGTTTCAGTTTTTTCAAACTACAGGATTTATCTCTTAAAAGCGCTCTTACGTAGTGACATTACACGATAAACTTTTTTTTGTAAATAAATCAATAACTCGGGACAGTCTCTAGTAACAGGATACAATGTATTGTGCCATTTTTATGTTCTTCAAAACTCCTTTGAAAGAAATTCAGATTCTTGAATGAATTGAGTAATTTATTACTAATTTGATGTTAAATTGCTATTAGGCTTGTTACTGTGATAATACTAATAGATAGATAGATATACCTAAGGGCATAACTGCTAAACCTATTTTGCTTTCCTAAATACTTTTCTTTTGACGATTACTTAATATATAACTAACTTACATATATAGTTAAAGAGTGTTTATAAAGTTATTAGATTGCAGTAGGTTGATAAACCTTGTGGAAATATAGGGTTCTGGATTCGATCCCTAGTTGGTGCAGATATTTGTGCTGGTGCCGATATATGTACATACATAGTTACTACGAGTACATATAACTATTTATTCTACGGTGTTAATTAATTTTGAATCCGCGTACTCAGAGCTGAACATCTATATTGACCTAAACATCAAAAATATATGTGCGATACCAAAACTACAACATAATTATATTCAGACCTCTTAAATTCTACTCAATATAAATACAATTTGAGAGACATAAGCTTCTGAGGAAATTTGTTGCTAAAATGATTTTTGATTACTGGAGTATTGTACGAAGTGTTTGCATTTGAATGAGGAATCAAAAAGTAATTTTGATCTTACAATTTTCTGAAAAATACCTATGTTAACGTGTCGTGTATAAACACAAATGATTGTTGTTTTACGAATTTTGATTACAAAATTTTATATCTGTCACATGATAAAAATTGGTGGTCATTAATTGAGTTCGAAAGCTTAGATTTTTTGCCGATTTGATTATAACAAAGAAGCATTCAGCTTGCCAATCGCCACTGCAACCCATGGGAGAGGTAACCAAAATCAAACAGATCTTGCTACACGTTTGAGGTTGATCTAACACTTCTAATCTAGGGTTTATTAGTTGCGTTGTTAAACGCAAACAATTTAGAAACGAAGTGCTGTGGTTCGTTAGAGAAGATTGTTTGACGCTGTAACATCCAAGCGCGGTTCCGTTTTCAGCATGACGGTTGTCATCTATATCGTCGATATATGATAAAAAAAATATTATTAGGGGCAATAGAACCCAAAACAAAAGTTGTTAGAATTTTTGTCTGTTTGTCTGTGCGTTTGTTCCCGCTAATCTCAGACGTTTCTGAGATTAACTAGACTTAACCGATTTTGTTCTGGTTTTCACTAATGCAGTAAGCATCACTTAATACTTAAAGTCTGTTTCTTGCAATCCGTCCTTACATAAGTCATGAATTAATATATGTATTTCTAATTCACAGACCGAGAAAAACCCAGAAAAATGCAGATGCTATCTTTAAGTGTAAGGTAGTGTTTCCGAAGTGAAGGGGGGCATTTGTTAGTTGATTAGTCACTACTATTTTACTAATATATAATGTTGGTTTTTTTGATGATTATTATAACAACAAATGTTATTTATCGTCATGGAGACGAGGTTTTTTACGGCCGCTTTATGACGTCAATGTTTATAGAATAAATCGTAACTACTATCTACAATCGATTTATTTTAAATAGATTTATATATGGTAGTTTCGTGTTTTTGGAATCTCGTATGAGCTTTTTTATCTTTTGAGTAACTTTTTCGTATTAAGCCATAGTTGATGATTTTTGGTGCCAAAATGTTATGACCGCTTCCAAGTTTCGGTAACCATGTTAAATATTTTTATCACGGTTCGGTTTTACCATGATTTTATAATTAATCCACGGTTAAAATATCGGATTCGCTGTTAATAGAGTTATATGTTGTTAAATGCTCTATAACTGGGTTGTACAGGAAACTTTAGATTAAAGTAGTTTAATCCAGTTGTGTTCAGTTCGAGAGAACATTGTTGTTGTCAGTTAGTCAGTAGATTGATGACTTTTTATAGCATTGCCTTGATAAACAAGAACATAATTGTGTACAATAATCTGATAAATGATGGTTATGTCTGTTATACATAATCTCCGTCCGCATTGTTATCAACCTGTTATAAGCATTTAGTGTGGTATAAAAAGTTCATGTTAATGTTTTGGTGGTAGTACTAATCTTTACTAGACATTGCAATGGCTTAGGGAAGAATAACGTAAAGTCAAATGATTAGTGACTGCTACAAATATATTGTAATACATTAGTCGTTTTTTAGATTAGTTAAAAAGTATATAATATATAGAAGGTATATCAAGCGGACTGCATGCCAATTTGTGACATCCCTAACAAAAAATAATACATAACTTCGTAAAATTTTAAAACGCTTGCTTTATTGCTTGTGACGTCGAGATACATATTTCGCTTTTATAAGCTTTCGCAATGCGTGCTGAAACATTCTCAGCTGGCTGATTCTACGATGAAGGTCAAAAAAAGGATTAATAGTCTTAATACCACTCGAGGAGCTCCGATATGGTTAAAACGGCTACTATCTAACGATTACAGCCGGTGGCGCAAGCTTTACATAACTTCCGAGGAATGAAAGCATAACAGAAATTTAGTTATGATTGGTTATCTTTTCAAATTTCATCAGAAGTTGTCTTACTTGATCTATTATTCAAGCGATTGTATTATGAGCTTTATGTGTCAAGATCATTTTTAACAGATCATTCTGTTACATTACGCCAATATGTGAAGCCGCAAAAGCTTACTCTACAAGTATTAATATTATTTGATCTTATCGTGTTTATATTTTGTTTTATACGTTCATGGATAGAAAAACAAATGTATCTATCTTCATGTGTCTTTAGCATAATTATTCATTATTTATCCGTGTGTGTCCGTGCGGTAGACGATAATTTATTCAACATGTGACAAAGTAATGGTTTAAGCAGACATTACTGATGTTGGTAAACTACTTACATATCGTTCCGTGTTCGTATTCGTATTTGTATTCCGTATTTATATTTAGTTAATAGTGACTTAGTTAATTAATATAAAAATATTCAATGAGCATATTATGATATATTAACGTGCGCAGTGTTTTATATTCAATGAAAGTATGGTATCTGATTGGAATATGAAAAGGATTCCGCGATACTAAAATTATTAACTGAAACATGATAAACAATTGGGTAATTAACAAAATAAGTTAATAACAATGCAATAATTCAAGGTTAAGGCAACTCTTAAGTATATATTTTTTTTATTCAAATAGGCGGCAAACGAGCAGACGGCCGCCGTATGGTGGTGGTCACCTTCACCCATGGACATTAATAACACCAACGGCATCATTGGTGCGATGTTGGTCAAGAAAAAAAAGAGGGGAAGAAAGTAATGACCATATAAGAAGTATTCTAACTCTTATGACATCGCTTACTATGGGGAGTTCATGTTGTATTGGTAATTTACGTAACATACAACTAATAAAAAGCTTTCGTGATCACGTGTAATAAACAATATTATTTCATTCATTAACAATGTTGTTATTTTTTTCGCCTTAACGAAAGTTGTGTGGCAGATATCATGTCTTTTTTCCGTGTTTGCAACGTCAAATGTTTTTAAATGCACTACGAACTACATGGAGGGTACCATATAAAACTTTATTATACAAAATAATCTTACTACGCATTACTAAACTGCTCTATGTAGTGTTATCTGCTAGCTCCACGTCCCTCGCAAATCCCCTGATACTAATTAACGTGTAAATAAAATACAAGCCGCCTTAAAAGCTTTCATCTCACCTCGACTAATTTTAGCTAACTTGAAGACCATTTCAACTTTTAATACAAATAAACGGACCAAATAACAGCGAAAATCTTAAACAAAAATTACTTTTTTTCACACAACTTTGCTTATATGTTGATCATTTACAATTATGCACGTTTATTATGCTTCTGTTTTAAAATTGTGTTTTAAATCAACATATGATAATTACTAAGTAAGTATTAGTCTGCGCGAAATTGATTACGGCATTATTATTTCCAGGCAGTCTTGTCTTTGGTATATTCATCTATACCATAATATCCTTTACTTATAAAGTGTGCTCGGTACACAGACATAACGTTTTTATATATTTGAACTTGAAACGCTAACTTCATTACATATAGTGGGTAACCAATGTACTATTAAGTATCTTAAAAAATGTACATAATTTTTCATTTCGACCGATCGATCGTTGTTTGACATGTTATCCTGTAAAGTCTACAAAATAATAGAATTGCTATCTTGAGATTAATTAATTAAAACAATGCGTAAAATAAATGAGTAGAATACAAATATGTAAGTAAAAATGTAATAAAGCAATCGTTAAAATATCTTTAAAGCAAGCTTTGGTAATAGTGAGTACAAAGAAAGTAATTAATTAATTGTATTAATATTTACTAGTTGAAGGTGGAGTGAGTAGGGTTAGTTTGGTAAGTTGGTAAACCGGGACCTCACGTAGTCAGCATTTCATTTTTAACCAGCCACTTCACTTCGCTTTACTCATTTTGATACTTCTAACTTTAGATTAAAATGAACTGAAGCCAAGAGCTAAATGACATAAGAGTGAGTTTGAGTTTTTGGAGCTGCAACTTTTTCTTACATATTAAAACTTTTACATTTGGTTTAACTGGTAGTAATTTTGTATGAGATTTGATAATAAGAAAACTTCTCCCGGTAATTGTTGGTTGGTACTTGCTAGTAATAATGTTGTAACATACTGTTTCAAAAGGACTCTGTCTTATTAATAATAATAATAATAGTGATTCCTTGTTAAATTGTAATTATTATACGTGGAAAGAGTCTACCGGTTCTCAGATTATATATATATATATATATATCTGTAGCTCTTAGCTCTTACCTGAATCTGTGTACTGTGTTTATTTTGTAGGCATATATTTTTAGCTTTAATCAGAATAATTGAAAATTTTATTCGAAATTAACTCATTTTGAGAATAAGCGACTGACGTTCAAGACACTATATATATAATATACAGATATATCAGATTATCTTTAAATCTCTTGCTTATTTGACTGCAAGGATAATGATCATTGAAACCCAAAAAAGGGTTTTGATTCCGAAAGCTTTGAATCCTGTTGATACAAGCAACAATTTGAGGTTTTTTTACCACATTATCAGAATACCCTAAACGGTTTTAACACTACAGGAATATTTGGCAATATCGGAAATAATATGTTTTTCGCAAGCTATACATTCTATAACTTAGTATGCATAAGAAGGCAATGCGATATTCAAGATTAGAATTTGAAAGAACTTGTTGTCAAGTTACAAAGTTCAACAGTCAAAGAGAAATCAAAACGGAAATTGCTTCGACGAAAATCTTATTTCAGAAACAAGTTTGCTATGTGCGATGCAATTCACGACACTAGTATAATATGGAGACGTATAATATTACATAAGTGAAGTTTATATGACTTTAAAATTAACTTAAAAAATGCTCATATACAAAAAAAAAACAATATTTATCAAATTATAGACTGAATTGAATAGCATCAATGCACTAGCCTATTCTTTGTTTTATGGTTACCCGATAGCGACTGCGGAATCATTTTTTAGTTACCAAAAATCAATATCTTGCCAATACACAGTGTATACAATGTACACAGTGTACACAAGCTAGTTAAGAATACTATCATATTCTTTATTTCACAATTGTCATATCATTTGCAACGTGTGTCGGACCAATAAGGCAGTGATCGGATAGTGTCTTGTACGTCGGTCGCTTATTCTCAAAATGAGTTATTTTCGGATAAAATTTTCAATTATTCTGATTAAAGCTAAAAATATATGCCTACAAAATAAACACAGTACACAGATCCAGGTAAGAGCTAAGAGCTACAGACTGGATTGTGTTTAATTAAAATGGTCCGTCTAGTATCCACCACTCCGCTTTATTACTTACAGCCAGGACATGGTGAAGGAAATAGCGGAAAAGAATTTAAAATACATTAACAGTTTTATTACATGTTCGCTGTAGGAACTATCAGAAATAACGTTCCACCAATAGTCCTTTTAATAGAATATTCAAAGGTTTCTACACCTTTTAATATACAAATTTAATAAAATAATTTAATTTGATTTTATAACAACACAATTGATACACGTGCACGTACGTGCGAAACTAATTATAAACTGTATAAATCATTATACGTTTCACAGTACAGAAATATAATGTGGGGAATACTCGCGTTATATGGAGGAATGCCAGTGTTATACGGGTGATTGAAATCGCGTAATATGAAAATGCGTTATAAGAGTACCGTGTAAGGGGGGATTACTGTATTATATACATTTACTTAATGTATAACAGGCACAAAGAAGTACCTACATCGACTGTTTATCGAAACATTATTTAAATTGTGTTATTTTTCTGTGGGCAATTGCAACGTAGATTTAATCTAATAATTATAACACTTAATATGCTTTCTTAAAATCATCGTTTACCTGGGAATATTTTTATACCAGCGTCGTATAAACCAGTCATAAATGCGGCTCAGAACTCCAATATCGCCAGATTGCCGCTGAGCACTCGCTTAAGAAAGAAATGCAGATGCATTGTTACCACAATAACTAGCCTGAAAGCAAAGAAGCCATTGTTCTAAACGCCACTGAGCCGCTTCGAGGAAGATATTACGGAAAATGGTCTATCAAGGACTTCAACATTTATATAAGGTTCAGTACATAAAACATCATGGAATGTTATGTTTGTGCTGGATCACATAATTTAAGAAAGAGTTATAAATTCGTCGCTATGATAATCTTGATTAAAATAACATTGAAGAACATCATAATAAATTAAAAGTTAAAAACCACCTTTTTAAAATAAAATAAAAACATTTTTAAAATTCAGCACAAAGTCATTAAAATCGAAACACAGAAAGACCATTACAACATTCGCAATCTTCTGACAAAAATGTTATAAAATTATTTTTTGCATAAAACAAAAAATTCCGGACTCGAAATCATTTCACAATGGCCCCAAACAAACAGGCAACAACAAAAGCGAAAAACAAAAGCGAGAGGAATCTATTGAAAGAGAACACTGAGCATTGCATTACGAAGAGTTTTACTTGTGTACGATTTATGAAAGTTTGATATAAAACCACGAAGTAATATCATTTTCAGTATTCAACACGTTATTTCTAGTAACTAATACGTTGTAATTAAATAATTATGTAAAGTTGACGCTTCCATTATATTAAACACTTTTATGAATGAATTGAATGTATACCTTCTAAAATTTTTAGCAAATCACATAAAGGAATCATTAAAATTATCGATTTAGACCGATATAATTAAGAACAATTTAGTGGTTCTAAACATAAACTCTAAAAAAGAGTTTTGGATAAAAATTCCGCTGTTCATAAATTTCACGAGGGTGTGAGATAGAATGAACTTAAACTGTTTCAAATGACTTACGTATGTATCATTTTAAAGAATTTCAGAGCATTCACTTCAGGTCTTAGACTTCGGTAGTAAATTTATACCCAATTTCAATTGCACCAGAGTACTTACTATTTGTGATTAGAAATCGTTAAATTAATTATATGAAGATTTAAGGAAAAATAAATAAAGAGCCATCTTCCACATAGGAGAAATAAAAACAAGTTATTATATTTCCTCAAAGTCGTAGCAATCGTATGCGTGTAGTGACGTGTAGCCGTCGCCTTAACTAATATATATTCCTTTCCACTGGAGGGCAACGTGTGGTTTGACGCAAAAAGCCCGCTGGGAGCGAGCTTAATCACTCCCATTGTATTCCCGGTCTAGCTGAGCGGGCAGTGATTTGCGGATTAGGCTTCGACGCCATTCCTGCAATAACCTCAGAACAATGGAGCCTAGAGCTTATTAACTCTTGCCAAAGCCTCTTCACTACTGTGGTTTTTTCTGCTTAACGGAAACGTTTCGTATAGTCGGCTGATGTCATGACCTTACTGAATTCACCATGACCTATCCTGTAAGATAATGTATTAGGGACTCATCTACATTACTTGTACTTGTTTGTTTGTGTAAAAGTATAGTTAGGTATATACATTTGTGATTACATCACTCATTATCGAAAACTTAACCTAAAAGTTATAACCGACCTCGTAATGGTCATAGATCTCCTCTCAGTCTGAAAGAGATTAAGGTCACAAGTCTGTTCGTTGTGGATTTGTCGACTTTCCAAACTGAGCATCTTATAAAAATCTCTCAGCACACGTTTACTCGCGGTGTTTCATTTATGGTAATAAATGATTGAATAATGTAATTCACGATAAATTTGAACACTATTTTAATTGGACTATACTATGTAGATTTGAGAATCGGAAGTATTTTCTTTATTGATATAGAAGCAGTAGATAAGCTTACAATATAGAAAATATATAAAGCCTACGAGCTAAGCTACGAATGTCAATAAATATGTAAATATATATTCGTAGTATATATTATGTAATATGAATATATATTCGTAGTAGTCACTCTAGTGTCACTCTAGTCACTCTAAATCCTTTTTTTCATATAACACGCTTATTTATTCAAGGTGTGACGTAAGCTGTAATAAACCGCAAAGAAAAGGTTCGGTTAGAAAATCTTCAATATTTCCAAAGTACCTGACCTATGTTTATGAAATAAAGACTAAATTAAAGAATATTTTAATGTGCTTAAATGAAAATAAAAAAAAATAATTCAAGCTTTTTATTTTTAATAAATATACAATAAATAAAAATTTCCCTGTATTTTAGTACATGTAGATTGGTTACACATGTGCCTTTTCACGCATTTTAGTACTTTGTGTTACCTCCGCTAGCTCGCAATACTGCTGTTATGCGATTCTACTAGGTTTTTGAGGTGAAGCTGCGGAATATTCTGCCATTCCTCTGTTAGAGCTTCTTTTATTTCACGTAGTGTGATTGTGCGGAGGATTCCGCTGATGTACATGTCGTCCCAGATCGTCCCATGAATGCTCAACGGGGTTTAAGTGTGTGATATAGACTTCTTGAAAATCGGCAAACACTAACTGAGCTGTATGCGGGCGGAAATTGTCTTTCATAAAAACTGCATTCTCGCCCATGTCCACTAAAACTGGACCAACTGAGTCATTTAGAATTTCAGTAACATATCTTTCTGTACAGTTCCATTTTATATAACCACTAGGTCAGTGCGGCTTTCTGAAGAAGTCCCATCCCACAAGTGAACGGACTCTCCGCCGTATGGTACTTCTTCTTCTGTACAGGCTTGGTTATAGTGCTCTCACGGTCTCCTGAACACTCTTTTCCTCCCGTCATGCTTGTATAAATATAATCTAGACTCGTCTGAAAACATAATTCTTGACCAGTCATTGAGAGTCCAATTCTTGTGTTATCTATCATAGCCTTGAGTTTCTGTGGTGTCTTTCTAGTTTTGGGCCATTTGCAGGTCTTAATGGTTTTAAATTTGCTTCAGCCAGACGCCGCCTTAACTGTACTTTGATTGTTTCCTCCTGCTCGTAAATGATGATTTTTTACTTCAACAGCCGTAAGAAAGTGATTTCTCAAAATTGTTCATGCCATTTAGCGATCCTCCCGCGCCGTCGTGCACCTTGTTCGGCCTATTCCTGGTTTTTGAAGATTGGATCCAGTTTCATGGAAACGCTGGGATACTCGCTGAACTGTAGAAAGTCACACCAACATTTCTCGCTGTATTTCGCTGACTGTGCCCATCTTCAAGTATTGTCAGCATCCTGGTATATTCTTCAGCGGTTAACTTCAAAATAATAAAATTTATAAGGCAGAGACACAACATTTATAACTTTTTTAATGCAAAACTAAAACAAACGCGAAACAATTTTTTTTTTAATTATTTGGATTTCAGTTCAAAAATGACCATTATTTTACATTTTTAGTTTTTTATACAATTATCAAAAATAAATAAAAAGGTTTTATAATTATATTACGTGGCATTAAGTGTTCTTTAATTTCTTTATTTTAGTCTTTATTTCATAAAGCTAGGTACATTTGAAGATATTGAAGACTTCCTAAACGGGCCTTTTACATTTTAGTCCAGTTTATATAAGTCCTAGTCATGTTTGATAGATCTTAAAAAATATGAAAAAAATAGAATCTTCTTAATTTTAAAAATTATGTTATTGCCAGCAGGAGAGCGGGTGCGCGGTGCCGGTGTTGGTGGTGATAGCTCTTTCGGGGGTCAAAGTATGCGATCCCGACGACCAGGTACTGTGAAATATGATGCTATGTACCACACATAACACAACATAACTTAACGCAAAGCAAAACATGGCATTTCTTCTTCTCTTATTCAGAAATTCTTTATTTTATATGCCGAGTAAAAATATAGACAGAAAAATATAAAGCTTACTGTACGAAAGCGACTTTCACGTAGAAGAATTTCTCCCAGGTAACCATAATATATATGTATATAGTAAGCAGGATCGCTATCAGACTGTCCTCTGAATTATGAGTAGTAACATTCCATTTAGTTTTAAAATTTTTAAGTTAGTGATTGTTGAAAAAACTGATATGTCTTTTGATCTCAATAAAACTTTTGTATCCCTTATAACAGAGAGATAGACAGATTTCTTCTTCTTTCTCGGCCGAGATCCCATTAGTGACTAGTTTGGTGTTACTCATGGTACGGGCGACATTTCTCTAGAATGTTACATATGCTTTTCAATATAAATGCATAAAAATATTTCTTGTCAAAATAAGTAGCCTAGTTTACCTATGAATATAATTGCCTTTTCTTATTCAAACTTACTATTAATGTTAATATACTTAGCATTGATTCATAAAAAATGGTAAAATCAACACATTTAACTGGTAATCATTCCATACTGCCTTTAGACAAATGCGTCTTGGTGAATATCTATCAATAATGCCTTGCGTTTCAGAGCGTGCGCATGTCTCACGCGCTACGGCGAATCTCATACGCAACGTGTGAGGCGGCGCGTGCGCTTTTCGCATTCGTCGCGCGTGAACCCCGCTCTGAGCCCGCGCACCAATACTGCCACGCATTCGAGACTGACACGCCCGACCAGGTAACATACTTTAAATCTTCCTGCGTGTGCACGAAGACGAATATTTATCTTTGATTAAGAATCAGCACTGGCTTGGTTCATTGTATTTTAGCATTTCACACATAGCCCCGATCTCCCCTTTAGAGGAACGCCCGAAAAATACTCAAACACACCGAGCGTGGTCACCGAGACGACCGACCCGTAACTTTGTCAGAAGTATGTTTCTTATTTGTTTACTTTGTACGCACAACGAAATTACAGAAAACAAAATAAGCTTTTTGAAAGATTTGTACAAAGGAACTATGTATTCACAATAAGAAATTTAATTTTTTTTTATTTCTTTATTTAAAAAATTTTTGAAATCAAAAAACAAAAGAAAACTATAGAACTGATATAGGAGAAGTTTGTAAAATTAAATAAATCCCTTAGAAATTTCATTAAACTACCTTCAAAATTAAGATTTAGTGAAATCCGTTTCTAACTTACTGCTACCTTATGAACAGAAAAAGTATTCCATGTCGAGTACACCTACGCTTTAAAATGACGATATTAGTTAGCGGTTAATACCGGAACAAGATGTCTCACCGCGACTTATTGATGCTATCGGGTGATATTGCCTCGTCTGCTGCCGTAACCGACGTGGTTTCTGATACGAGTGAAGAGCGGAATGATATCTTTCATATAATATTTTTATCCAAGGAACGTAAAAACATTTATTCGAAGGTTATATATTGCGAGGGTTATAGAGGATCTTCTTGACTGTTGACGTTGAAGTTGACTTGTTCATTAATTTATCATGTGATATAACCACCGAGTATTGTATGATTTGGATTGTTATCCATTTTTATAAAATGTTATTTATTATTAACATTATTTAAATGTAATTTAATCAAATAATTTAATAAATTTATGATTAAGTTTTATTATGAACAACCTCTTAATTTACAAATATCAAGTGTCATCAGCATTGGTTTCTCCACCTTGAGTTTGATAAATAAATGTTTATACACTCAAACCTTACACGTGACATGGCATACACAAATATGACATTACAAACACCCACGGCCCGATAACAAATATTTATTCGTCACATAAATGTTTACCCCGGCCGGAATCGAACCCAGGAAGCCTTCACTCGGCAGGCGGGGTCACTACCAACCGGGCTATAGTGTCGTCAAATATAGTTGTCAGGTATTAAGTAATTGGAATCTTGTCCCAAAGTATATAGTAAAGTTTAAGTATGCAGCAAAGTAAGTACCCGTGACATAATATAAAATATGAATTCTGCGATGATATTAGTTTAAAATCATAATGTCTTCCAAAGCTAAAATAGCCGATATATTAAAAAATTGACAATCTGTATCGATTACGAATTATTTTTAGATGAAAGTTATATATTTGTTTTATCATAATATGTACCATTTTTATCGTTGCACTTCCACAATTTCATGGATTTTATATGTATTTCTTGTTATTTAAGTAATAATAAAAGTTACAGAATATATTATATTTACACTACTCGGTACTATAGTCCAATAGAACAGTTCACACCTGCTATGAGCTGCTATAAAATTTCAACTATATACTTCGTTCTGTATACGGTTCGGTTCGGTCGTATCCGCATGTAGACACGTAAAAGGAGTCGAAAGTGGTGGAGTAGAGGGAGCATGACGGCATGAGAGAGCGTCATGCCATTTGCCGTCATGATCTTTATATATATATTTCTTGTGTGCTTGTGTATGTCACTGAACTCCTCTTAAACGACTGGACCGATTTTGATGAAATTTTGTTTTGTATTCAAGGGGATTTGATAATGGTTTACATTCACAATTTGGTCCAATGGAAAATGTTTTTTTGGCAAATGGAAATTTTCCACTGGAAATTTTCGAATTAAAGACGTGTGTACAGGACAACGTTTGTCGGGTCCGCTAGTATACACATATATTTTTTATGTGAATAACCGGCAAACGTGCACACGAGTCACCTAATGGTCGCTGCTCATGGACATCAGTAAGACCAAAGGTATCACTGATATTATGATATGAAATTAGAAGAAAGAAAATAGGTACTCGCTCTCAAGCCCCCAGCCGGAACACGACGAGTCGTTTGGCGGTTGACTCAAGCAAGAGGGTGGTAGCTAGCCAGGCAGGCTTCACGGAAAGAAAATAACACCAATAATAATATTAACGACTTATTGATAATATAATCTTTACGCAAAGCCCTACCACCAAGCAGGCTGGCTTCTGTTGTCTCTAACGACACCCTGTTCTGCCAGCGTGGGATTGGGGGGGAGTATTCCAGGCCGCCTCGATACAGACAAAAATAAAATCCGGCCAAAGTATGAATTGGTTTTATACTTTAAAATTCTGGTAGCAATAATCAACCAATTTTTTGGAGACGGAGACTGCCTCTTATAAATATTATCTTTTTTTTTTTAAATAAAATCGTCTTAGTTCCGTAAAAAGGGAAATCGCTTGAGACAAAATCTGAATGATTCCCTGAATAACGGAGAGTTCGCAGACGCAGATCGTCTAATTTGATATATGTCTATTGTGCTACCACCGATGCTTATTTATGAAACTTGTTTGTTTGTTTGTTTGTTTAATCTTTATTGTAAATTCAAAAAAAAAAAATGAATGTTACAATGGGCGGACTTAATGC
>DWPT01001836.1:0-17544 GCA_018251895.1 Agathymus mariae mariae | reverse complement strand
CTGGCTTCTGTCGCCTCTTACGACACCCTGTTCTGCCAGCGTGGGATTAGGGGGAGTATTCTAGGCCGCCCCAATACTTATAACGCTACTCGATTTAATCACTAAATCACAAATTGATTTTTGATATTAGTGTTTGTGCGCTTCAAACTATAAAAAATATTACAAACATCTTTAGATCGTTAGTAATAAAATGTTATATGAATATTGATGTATAACATCACAGATTAAATAACAGAAAATCAAAACAAATTAGACCCTATATGAGACTTGATTTGGTGTTTTTCGAAATAGGTTTTAAAGTCACTTTGTTACTCGGATGCTTAGAGCTTGCTTCGAACTACCTATTTCGTGGGAACAGATCCAGGATGAAAATACCCTAGTTTATGATGTCAGATGTCAAGTATTATCAAAATTTTTTCAGTTGTTTTAGTGTGATACATGGTCAGACAGACAAACAGGCAAAAATTACAAAAAAAAAAATTATATTTATGTACAAATATTTACTTTTAAATTACAGATTAAACCAATTTTATTATATATATAGACCGTTAGTATTTACTACCAGTGATTTCTCTATTTATAGCATGCATTAGTGTTATGTATATAGAAACAATAGTTTACTTCAAACCAACTACTGCTATCGAACTTATATCATCGCGGTCATTGTACAGTTTAGCTGTACTACTCAATTTTTGAGTTTTTTATCGATATTTCGACCCAGCTACATGGGTCAGAATGAAAATCATGAGTGAGTGAATACTATTGAAACTACTCGCAAAAACCCAATTAAATTTTACAAGTTGGCATATTTTTTGTGCGTGACAATGTAATCGTGGGACAGCGACGGAAGACCAATAACTTTTCGAATGATATGGTGACTGGTAATCTGAAGAACAGTTATGTACACTTTTTGTTGTTTTTCCAGCCGTGAATTAACATCATGTTTTATGCGCTTGGTAGAATCTTCGTGCGATTCGACTGTCTTTTATCTGCTCCGAAGAGGCTCTTGCGCTGGCGGTATTGAAGATGATACTAGTGCCCCATTCTTTTTTAGATATTCTTCGTCCAGTCTTTTGAAGTTGGAAATAGATAACGGCGGTCTGTTATTACCTTATGAACTAAGAAAGAAAAAGAAAAAAAAAATATTCACAACTTGTACAACAACACTTGCAAAACAATTTTAAATCTTCTTTATATATATATTTCTTGTGAACTGTGAAGTCCTCCTAAACGACTGGATCTATTTTGATAATTTATTTGTGTGTGTTCAAGGGGATTTGATAATGGTTTAGATTCATAATTTGGTCCACTGGAAAATGTTTGTTTGGAAAATGGAAATTTTCCACTGGAAATTTTCGAATTGAAAGACGTTTGTACACGACAACATCTGTCGGGTCCGTTAGTAACGATATAAAAAACGGAACATAAATAAAAATAAGACACGACAAAAAATAAATACAATAAAATAAAAAATAAGTTAATTTTATGTCTGTCTATTGCGGAGCTCCAAGCAGTAAAAACTAAATGCCCGTTCGTTATTTCTATACGAATAAAAAATATAAATGTATTTAATTAAGCCAAAAGCTAATGTCGCTAGTTATCTAATGGTGAGTGGTCGCTGGCATGGAGGTCATTAACACTAGAGGCTCCAATACGTCGCCGGCGAAGATGGGAGCGGAGAGATTACTATACTCCGACACTGCAACTGAAAAACAAAAACATGTCACGGTTGTCCCTAGAAGGCGAGTGGCAGGTTGTCTCACGGGCAAAGAACTCTACTAATACGCCCGAACCCCAAAACCATAGTTTTATACCTACCTCCATTGGATTTGGTAAAACTGTCGACGCAAATCGTCTTTGTTTATCAATTTGGGGCACAGTAGTCTTAGTCGGCAGATTTTAATACAAATTCATGATCATTAGGAAGGAGGACGTATACGTTGGAAGGCTCCAGCTTCAAGCCACTCTGTTTCGAACTATGAATTTCTTTTCCACGATGAACGTTATGATACTGATAATTTACAAGTGCAGTACTATTCTGGACGCAAGCCAAATGCATTTTTGTACAGCCCATCGGCTGACTACAAGTGCACACGATCAATTCACGTATGTGTAAACAGCCCGTCGGCGTGTGGAGATTTACTGTGTGATTGTCGTATTTAAAGCATTAAGCAGATGTGTGGACGTGATTTATTCGGCTCTGTAATGACTTGCCGAGAAAAATACTATCAAAAGCACGTTTTCGATGGGAACGAGGGGTGTAAGCAACATACCCATGTCTATTCCTCCGTGTTAGTTAGTCAAGCTATTGACGGCCAGCCTTTGAAATTCACAAATGCTGAGGCTTGACGCATCCGATCTCTCAGAGAAGATATTTTGTTAGCTGTGAGATGTTCAAGGGCTTCCAACTGAAAGTGGAACTTTCCTGCAGTTCACCTTATGCTAATTCACTGCAAATCATCCACATAATATGAACTCCAGTACTACTGAAAGACTACTGAAGTTCTACATATAAAAGATGAATTATAAACTAAACTTAACGCAAATTAGGACAAGGGTTGGTCAACGATTCATGGCCGACATTGGACCTCTAGTAGGTTGTAGCCAAGGACGTCGGTTCAGAGTTAGTAAGAGTTTCTTCAAAATGTAACCCGCTTCTGTATTGTTTCATTGTATACGGTGCTCTCAAAGCTTACTAAGCGTAAAGTTAGTGCAAAACTAAAAGGACTATCGAACACAATAATTAGCGAGTTCCGGCGTCTTTATTAGTGCATTGCATGGGATTACGTGTTTCCATACCATGGCTGGCACGATATAATTATCGTCAATTTATTTACGACGATGAATTAATAGCTAACTTAGACCAGTGTGAGAATACTTTATAATTCTCTATAAAATTGGTGATATGTTATAAACTTAGTGTTTTGTACCGACTTATGTGCTCTGTTGGTGCATGGATGCATGACCCGATTAACAGCTAGATAGGAAAAAGAAATAAGCTTTTATTTGCAGCCACTACGTTAAACATAAAATGCATTATAAAATACACCGTACGTTTGGAAGGTTTACAATTTGATAAGTGTATCTTTCTGACATGTCCTGTTTTTAATCAAAAGCTATTTTGATGGATATGCTTATTATATATATGTATATGCCTACTAATATGCGAAATTAACTCTGTCTGTCTATCAATTTCGCTTTCACGGTAATACGTTGAGCGGATTGTGATGATATTTGATATCATGATATTTTATGACACGGAGAAGGAAATAGCCTACTTTTTTCTGAAATTTTCTTTTTTTGTAAAACTTGCATATTGTATAATATCGTTTCTGCACTGTAAACCCACTCTTATACAATCGCGGTTAAAAGCTAGTAGTATATAAGATAATCTTGAAATTCTGTTCGCCTTAAGAATCCTCGATAGATCTCAAATAAGACAATAATCCACTTATGCTAAAAAAATCTCAATATATAGCGTGTAGTATTGGGCAATTAATTTAATTTCATTGTTTAGGTCAGCACGCATATAAGTTCATGTATTTATATGCATTAAATTTCAAATATGACATGCCGACAGAAAACGCATAGAAATATTCCTCAAATAGAAAATAGACTTATATCAGTAAAAACAATTATGAATTCGAATATATACGTAATTGAAATGTAACGTAATGTCGTCAAATATATATAAAATTTAAAATAAAATTCAAGTATACATATGTTACGCCTTTTTTTATTGAACTCGTTGTCATGCTAACGTTCTGACTCACGTTAACACTTCAAACTCCGAAAACGAACTGTCGAGTGCCGGCGAACCTTTGTCGAGTACAGTTCAGTAATGGACGAAAGATGGGAACGAACTGATTGAATGATACAAGAATAATGAACGTAACACATAGTTACATTGAAATCTTAAACGAAACAATACTATTACAAATGTAATAATCGATTTCATTTAGACTTATACAGTTGTATGGTAACAGAAAAATTACTGGTAATAAAAGGTATAATAATAATTTGACATGTAAAATTAACTACGGTGGCAATGCCGCACGACGTTACTACAATGGAGTGACAACGCGTACGAAACAAGCGCAATGGAAACGAGATATTTCAAACAAAGTAATTTCATTCGGCCCATTAGCTCCTTTCCCTTTTATTGTGCCATTGTTGTTTCAAATCGTACACCAGACAGTTTAATGTGGATTTATTAAAGCATAAATTAAACAGGAAATCAGCTGACATACAAATTTACATACAATTGTTTACTTATTTTATCGGTCTCACCATACAGGTAAGAGTCAACAAAAACATTTGTTGGTGTATTTTACAGTAATTCGTACGCACGATGTGTGACGGTGTATGTTCTAGTTCCAAAAAGTGAAAGATGTGTCTAAATATATATACCGATGTACATACAGTTAAATACAACATAAAATTTTAGTTACGAATCAATTGTAGAAATATGAACCGAAATGTTATGGAGTTCGTTTTTACCATGAAGTTCCTAAGTTGATACGTAAGTTACCCATTGGAACTTTTAAGCGACGCGTTAAAGCACAGCTTATAGGTACAGGATATTATAGTATAGATGAATATATTAATGACAAAAGTTAAAACACCTTTCCGAAACCTATATCATTAAATGATTTTGAAATTAAATCTGAAAGGCTTATTGTTTTGTGCTCTGATGTGAACATTTGTTGTTCTACAACATGAACTGTTCTTAATGAGAGGACCAACTCAATTTTATGAATTCTGTTGCAATAGTTCAGATCGAAGCAGCATTATAATTGTAATAATAATTTAGGTCTCTGGAAGTGCATGAATAAAGAATTATATATTATTAAACACGAGTAATACGTACTCGCTTCCCGTCTAACACCAAAACATTGTGATATATTTTTGTCAGGAGCTTCGTGCTTACTCCGCTTTATTCTTTCATATGTCGGTTTGAAGACTGCTTCAAGCATGAAATACATTTATTTATTGCAATAATTTTGTTGTTAATCGCTTACAAATTTATATCTATAGAAATAAAAGTCAATAGATGTACAAAAGATTATTAATTGCGTTCGGCTCTACCGATTTCGCTTATTATTTATTGTGTTCGTATTTGTCAGGATAAGGTTCATGAGACATGAAATCTTTGTAATATCTTCTGGAAATATTGAAAATTTGGATTATAGTTTCGTTTTAACATCTCAATAAATATAACGTTTAATTTTTCGTCTTAATCTATTTGGCGGCTTTGGCGCGATAGCCTTCCAGGCGTACAAAAAACATGCGTTTTGGCTTGTATATCGAGAACAAAAATTATTTACAAAAAAAAAAAACCGAAAATATTTAATGTCACATGTAAAAATAAAAGTTTTATTATTACTGTTTAAAAATTAGTATTTTTAGAGGTAGTTCTCTACTAAAGCGTGATACTTAAACCCTACTAAACTATGTAGAAACACCTACATTCCTGTCTTAACGTTACTTTTACTGCTTTGGACACAGCAGATATTGAATAATACTTTAATGAAATAAATATTTACGCACACTCCCGCGTTAGGTCTTAACGTATCGTGATATTTAACAAACAAACATGACCTGAGAACAAACACTCCTCAAATGTTTGTCCACTGCGAAATTTAAACCCCGTACTCTTCGTTCGAAGTCAGCGCCACTGTAAACTGGACGTCATTGCCTTAATATTTTATTAGTATTAAGGTCATAATTAAAACCATTTTAACTCAACATTGAGACCCTTCGTCTGCAGATGGTGCTCGATATTTACGTTCGTTATTACACAAAATGGAATCTTGAGAAAACTGACTCATTATTGTAATTATCGAGAAGTACACTTCTCATGAGGAATACTGAACGGATTTTAGCGTGGTTAATATAAATTAACACTGTGTAGATTGTTATATTAAAAAAAAATCTTGTTAAAGATATAATTTAAAGATTAATGTTCAGGTCTTGTTTTTAAGGATAATGTATAATAACACCGGCGCTTGGCTAGTTGAAGCTTGACCTGTGACACCTTCGCTATTTACCACGCTGTTAAGCTTGTCTGAAAATGCAGGAGCCACTGAGCCAGATGGAACTTGGTAGAGTTAGGAGACCCATTCAGTTTGACGGATTGGGAGAGATCCTTAGAGGTTGGAGAACACTTCGTGGAAGACTTATGGACTCGCTCTAGGAAACCTAAATAGTAATGCAGAATCCGCTGAGGTGGCAACTGCAAAATGTTGCATATCCCGATCCACTCCGATCTGTCAATACTCCCTAGAGACGGGATACAAGTTCGCGGGCCTCAGTAAGATGGTGACACGAAACTGGAATTTGGCAATGATCAGGATCTATTTGAAAGTCCATTCCTCAAACTAGTAAACACAGTTTAAAAAAATGAACATTAATGTACCAGCCAGGGTGACGAATGAGACAATTATGCCTCGTTACAACGGTAGCTTGCGCGTCAACACTAGGCTGTGGTTGTTGAGTCTTGTGAGGATAGCAAAATAGGATATCTAGGATGTACCCAAGATGATTCCGATAACAAGGACCGGTGCGTTCATATCATATCGCGGACCTTTCCCATATTCTTCGGATGTTTGCTGAGAGGGTTTTAATAGGTAGAAATCCCACCTTATCTGGAACTTCCAATTTTTCTGGAATACCTAACTCCAATAATAAAATAGGCAATCCAAACAGAAAACATTCCTTTAATAATATATATTCACAAAATTCTAACAAACACGAACCTAATTTGGATTTTACACAATTTTTCTGACCAGCCACCTTGACGGAATCCCTCAATCTATGTCGCAATATCATTGATTTACCGCCGCCCGCCGGCTGCGACGGTAACAAACCACACTATTTAATTTACGTTAACGCACGTTAATCGAACTCGCCACGTAAACTGCTGTTCGGATTACAGCCTCAAATTAATATGTATACCTGACCGCACAGTTCACGCCCCTATCGAAACGGTGCGTATCGAAAGCAACTCAGGTCTTTTGGAATTAGAGTGTGTTTCAGCTTGCCATGATGTTAAATGTACGCGAATCCCTCGTCAATAACACCTAATTAATGGATTAATTTAATTACGGTTTGTGTATACTGACGCAAATTTGGTTATATTATAATGTAATTTATTGGTTATGAATTATGCTTTTAATTTAAGACATGGAATATTTATAGAGTGATTGGCGTAAACTATTCATAGACGTAGGGCTGTTCGTATGGGGACGTGTAGATCGATGTAGGGGATAGTGCCGAGTCTCCAAATTTTTAGATCACAGGAAGACTCCCGTTAAAGTAGTAATTATTAACTAAACCGTTTATTTTGGATAAATTAAGCACAATATTTATTATGACTTAAATATTATTCATTATTATGATAATCACACCGAAGAATCAGCTATGAATTCAATTTGTAAAGTTTCAGAATTGTGCTGCGTACACACATTGGTAAATATATTTTTTTAGTATTTTCGTAAAGTTATTGATCACATTTACTTCGGCAAAGAATTGTTTTTCTTACGAAGTAATTTATTTATTCAGACCACCAATAGATTACATGGGATGAAAGTCAACAGTAAAGAACTTTAACAGATCAGTTAAAGAGAGTCACAGCATGCAATGTATATAATAACATAATGTGGAAAAGATACCACTAGTATTACTAGTGAGATAAAAAAAGAATATTTCTATATTGTTCTATAGTCGAATGTTAAGTGTTTAGATATATTTTTTTGAACTATCACCTAACATTTAAATAAGAAGGCTCCTGAAAGGCAATTCTCTGCGAATGTACTTGACATAGGCAACAGAGAGTGGTGTTCAATGGAAGTGCTTCAAAATTCGTGGATGAGCAGCGGACTGGCAACTACTCATGGCTGCTCTCACCGCAGAAGCAGTTCTTTATTTGACCAGTAATATGAAGAATAACTGCGATTCGAGTTCAAATATGATATAATAAAACTCTACATCGCTTCCTGACAGTATCGTGTTCTTCTCCAGACTGGATCTTTCGGTGCTTCATCATTTATTGACGCCACTCCATCATACATGGCGGCCGGTGCGGTGCGGTGCGGCGTTGATACCATTATTTATTTAGTTCGCAGTAAGTGCCACTCAAAACAGAGTCCTAATTAACCAGAAACTGTGAGAGCTGCAGTGAGCTGGCTCAGAGCTCTGTGGTAGGCGATAGCGGGAGCGGGTGTCGCTAGACACAAGCAGATGCTCGTATCTATTCGAATGTTTACTATTAACAACTACTTTGATATATTTATTATTTTTTTTTTGAATTTTCTTTACCCTCGCACAAAGTAAATTCAATTTGTACAGTATTTTTTATTTATTGTTTATTAATACTGTATTGTCACCTTAAATCCGCATAGAAGTTTGCACATGAATTTAAACTTATATGAGAATGCATTCTTCCCTATTTTAATTTTATTTATATGAATTAGCTAAAATTTTTAAGTATCTAATTTACAATATTTTTATTCGTTCCCGCTTCGGCTGCCGCCTCCGCCTCTCTCAGCATAAACCTCAACTCGTCTAGGTTTACATTTTGCCCGCTGCTCATAAATTCATAATTAAATAGCGAACTACGGCTTTGGCTCGTTACTGGGGATTTTATTTAATTTTGCCTCTCCCTCGGTGACTTGCGCGCGGCTGCCCGACTCCGTGGTATTAGTGAGTCTTGCAGGTGGCGCTGTCGACGCTGCTATGAATTTGCTTCAGTTTTCAAATTCAAAAGATGGTACTTTACACTGTTTACAATTGAAAGACGCGCCTTCCACAATGGTAGATGATTTCATAAATAAATTAACTATAATTCAAAAAAAAAACTAAAATCACGCTTTCGTACAATTATGAAATAAGGTGTCAAATTTTGATATAGAAAAATAGCGACTAGCGACTTTGTGAAGTGATAAGTAATCCACATAATCATGTATGTTCTGTATTGAAAATTAACCGATGACCCCGTCATAAGATCTTAAGACTGTATGTATTAAGACTTTAAACGATTCGGACGTAGAGAAGACTGACATTTGCCATTAGCGAGAACCTCAATTTATACGACCAATACATAAATTATACGTATCACAATGAATATATTATGTTGTCCAACGCCGAGGTTTACTTTGTATCTCGCCGGTGTCTGACTGCAAGCGATTAAATAATTATCGGTGTTTAATAAATTTATATGTTATACATCAGTAGGTACTCGTTGTGACATTTTGTCTCAATAACGCGTTTTTAACCGTCAACACATAACAAATACAAACAATAATAATGCAAATATGAAAAGTAAATTTACTTATTCAACATAGATTAACGCGAAAGTCGAGTTTGCTTATCTGTTTATAAAATATTTTTAGATGAAGAATAAACATATGGAGCGAAGTTCACGCGTAACAATGTGTTTGATATTTACACATACTTATAAAAAATATATAAAAAATGAAATAAGGTATTTTTAGTCTTGTAGCTTCAACAACAGTATAATTAACTAGGGTTTGTTTGGTTAGGGCCCGTTATTCTTTTGTCGTCCGACATTAGACAATTACCTTAGACACATAATTTCAAACATTTTCCCGCTGCGAATAATTCATAATATCGTTATGGGGAAAATTGATTCCACAAATTCATTAAAATTTAGATTAGATATTTATGGCATTTATGTCGGTGTTGTAATTAATAGTAGCTTTAATACTAAAGCAATAATAAAGCAATTAGTGATCCTTGATGATGTAAAACTAATTATTATCAATATATATTTATTATTATCAGTGAGATAGATAGTATTTTTAGGTGTCAGGATCCGCAGGTTCATAAAATGCCACAATAGTTCCGCAGAGATTTAATTCCACTCTCACAGTCGCAGTGGCAAGCGTAGATCGCAGGTCGATTTCGCTTCGTAGGGCGAAAACTCTTCACTATCGTATTCGAAAACCGAATACTCTATGTTGACCCTGCCCGCTATTTATATCGATTTCCGAACTCTCCAGACTTTTCTATGCCTTCCATAGAAAGTCAATAATAATACCCGAAAATCGACATAACAATAGCGGGTAGGTAAATACGCAATGCCCATGCATGCCATATTCGTCCCTTTTGGCCAAATCATAAGGGCGAGAGGGGCTTGAAGTGTCCCAGGTAGTTTTTATTGCTACCTGGGTTTTTATGGCCTCTATTGTTTCTGGCCGACCCTTCCAGAAACTTGGCAAGACTGACGCCCTCTTCTTTTCGGCCGATGTTTCCAGAAAATTGGTAACAGTATGATTGCACACAGGTACAAAGCCCTTCAACAGCAGAAGGACTTTTGTCTTAGTTTCGTTCATTGTTAAGCAGGATGTGCCACGAGCAGGAAAAATTAGCTTCGGTTCATGGATGGATAGAGTCCCTCATAACAATTCAACTTCGTATAGTATACAAAATAAACACTAGACCCTTGGGAGACTTCCTACGCGGCGTGCGTCCTCTGAGAACGCGGCCCGATACACGACGAGTTCGGGACTTGAGGGAATCCTCCTTGCCCAGACAGTTGGTCGAAGGTATCAAACCTCGATGTTCAGTCATCACACCAGACCTGAAACACTAGACCGTCACAGGCGCGAATCAATAAAATATGTTACAGAAGATCTGCTTAGTTACCCAAATTTGCTTACATACCTAGAGATATACAACGAATTATCATTCTGATGCTCGATCCCGAGCGAAATACACCCTAATTGTGTTAATGTTAAAAAGATACCATCATGAATGCACTACTATTGTAAGTTAAATAAATACTAATTAATTAAAATAAAATAGTTATTAACATATTTATCAGCTTGCGATCTCGTTTCGCATTGGAAAATTATTAGATTTTGACACATGGTATAAGACAAAAATGCCAAAAAGTATCTAAATTCTCAGTATTTTGAGTGTTACTAGTGTACCATCGAAAAGAATGGTATAATAGGTAAGAACAGATAAAAATTAATAAAAACATTTTATACCTCTGTATCGAAAACGAAGTGTATCTTTACTAAAATATTTGAAAAAAAAATCGATTTATAAATTCGGCCGCGTCATACTTTTATTATTAGTATAAATTATTCAAATACAATTAATTAATGCAGCTTCCATGTCGACGAAGATGCAAATAATTCCGACGCGCGTTTATCCCTGAATCTTATTCCCGAACACTGGCTGTGTAACAATACCCATGCTAATTAATATTAATTTACAAAACAGTTTCAAACCTTATCGAGGTAGCCGTAAGAGGCTGCCACGAGCCTCTTGTTCGAATTGAAGACAGGCGCCGCGCGCCGCCGGGATCTTTCGTTTTTTAAAACTCTTTTTATACACAGTATTATTGTAAAAAATGATTAAATTATAAATTAGTGTTTAATTAACTCTTTTTTTTATGACGAATTATTGAGGAACTTAATTTTTTTTACCTATGTTACGAGAAGAGAATTAAATGTCATACCATCACAAGGGAAGAACAAGATAGAAGAGAAGTTAGATGGATTGTGCATAAGATGAACTACAGATAAAAGTATTAGGGTAACGATTTTGGGTTACTTAGAACAAAATTTTTTTCAGTTATCATACTACAGTTGGTGCCAACTTAGGCATTAAATTCACCGTAAAGTTACCAAAATTTTATTTGTATAATTAGTTTATAAGTGTAAACAATGCATGCGTTTAGACAACGCATAAATAATAAAATTGTAACAGGCCCAAATCTAGACATTTTTTTTACCCTCTGTTAACTTATAACACCAAGATATATTTTATTGGAATTTGAAACGATAAGATGAAGTTCTCTATTAAGAAATTAGTAAATAACGTTTCAAGGTGTTTTTCTGGTAAAAATATTGTAATGTTTCCAAGATAAAGAACTCTAAAAATAATAGTTTTATTGTGCGGCCGTGACTTTTGTTTGTAACAATTGTTTATCGAAGTGAAATGAGTTCGTAGTATAGTATATATACAAACCTACATGTTAATAAATCATAAATTAGAATATAGATACAAAAATGAAAGGAATTATGTATAATATATATATATATATATATATATTACAAATATATTTACCATATTGGCTAACCAACGACAAAAACTCTACAATGGCCACAGAGTATTGAATATCCTGTAACCGCAAGATGACAGTGTGAATGTTAAAAAATCCCTCTCAAAGTCATCGTTCTGTCAGTCTGTAGCCGACTATCACTAGAACCGGTGATGCATCCGTTGTGGCTCAAAACACTAACTTTGCGTGCGACTTGGTCCGCCAAAATATATTTTTTTCTTTTCAAAGTAGAATCCACTTTTTCTGTTAGTATAACGCAGAACTGAAAATTTGTATTTTTAAGATTAAGAAACGTTTAAAAAAACTTGAACCGCATTAAAATTCATTCAGTACTTTCTACGTGATTCACAGTCACAACTAACACTTAAGAATCAATTAATTAGGAATAGGAGGCGTCTCGTGAAGTAGCCAAGTATTTAAATCTATAACAAACGCGAGATGGTCATACGTTTCACCTGTATTTTAAACATATTTTATATATAGACAAAACCCAATATTGATATTGTAATAATTTATTGAAGAAACGAATGACTACTATTTTTGCATCTCCTTATTTATTCTAGGTTTTTTGCTCACGAATATCATGTTACTTTCTGACAAGTACACACACTTGCTTTAACTGTTTTTTCTTTTTATTATAATTCTTATGGTGTAAGGAACTCCATGCATCTTTGAATCCTATCCAACCGTCCCTACTCGGGATGCATCCTACCAAGTTACAGGCACCTTCTGGTGTGATTACTTCATATCTCTTACAATGAGGGTAAAAACGATATTCGTGCACAGAGGTAAATTTCTTTATTTTATTTTTGATTTTGAAACAACTGGACGCTTTAACATGTTTCGATAGCCGCGTCTGAGAGCTAGTGAACAAGTGGGACCCCTGCTTTCCCCTCGGCCTGCAATGCACAGGCGCGGTTCTAAGGGTCATAGGAGGGGTCATGAACCCCCCAAAATTGTTAAACTACGTACTTAAATGCCATTCACATTAATTTACTGAGTAATTTTTCGTAAGTGTTTTGTATAATAAAATGTAATTTACTCGACATATCTTATTATTAGTATAACCCTCTCCTAAAATTTCATACTGCGACCACGCCTGACAATGTATCGGTGATTACACATGTCCAAGGGCAATGGTGACTACTCATTATCAGGGGGTCCGTCTGCTCGATTATCGGCCATTGATATAAAAAAATAAAAGCGTTCTAAAACCCAATGATTTTTGCTGATAGAAAGTTTTGAATTATTTGTTTGTTACGAGAATTTGGGACCGTAGTGATCTATTATTTTACCGCATCCCAGCGCGAACTTTAAGCTGGCTATTGTAATCATCGTTAGGCCGGAGGGTTTTGGATACCGCGACAACATTCGACGTTCAAGTTGGCTATTAGAACTTATCCTTACTGGAACTACGTAGTGGTGTGACAGTGGTATTTCCTCGAAATTTCAGAGTTGTCCCATGAACGCTGGATGGCTGCCATGAATATGGTGGGTACAGCCAAATCCTACGTAATATGCAACTTCCCGAGATAAGCCGAACATCGTTCCTTCCGACAATGAAGGCATTTTAGATGAGAGAATCTTTCGTTACTAGTTACTTACCAGCCAACCCTTTTGATTAACACATTGTCATTCCGCTAATTCGATGCCGTGACCTGTTCGTTATCAAGCACCAAGAGCACCGGACTGTTACCACCTATTAATACCCGGTCGTAGAACCGGGAACCGAACCCGCTGCCCCTGGGAGCGAACTGTTTAGCGACATCCTGTGCGCTCTCGGTTCGTTAGTAAACAACGCGTAGTTCGATTTATACGTTTTGAGGAAGTATTAGTTTCTTGTGAGTTTACAAACAATCAAAGTTATGGGTACAGCGGTTGTGGAGAAAGTTTTGACAGCCCATTGTGTATGATGTGTGATATATAATATTAATTACACTAACATTAAAATCTTGAATTGTATCCATGACTTACTGTTTATATTTGAACTAGTAATTCGCGCGCACTTTGCTTTTAAAATCTTCGCGCGACAGAACGGACGGATCATTTCGAAATATAAGTTACACATATTCTAATGTAATATATGGTTTTAGTGTTACACGTGTACGGACAAACAGAAAAAAAATCCCAAAAAATATTTTAAATAATCAGTAATAGTTGTATTAAATCATAATTTCCAAATATTATTCAATGTAGGTACAGATGCGGCCCTGTTACACTTTTGACGTTACCAAAGATTTAAGAGTTCTACGCTTTCGATGAGAGAATGTAGCTGTCGGTTTGTCTGTCTATCTCAGTAAAATTAAAAAAAAAAATTGTACTCATATAGAGTTATAAACCATAAATAAACAAATTGCAATTGCAGAATCCGAAACAAGAAAGATCATGAGACATAATTTGTAAAATTTTCCTGCCCGTCCCTCCTCAATTAAAAATTTTGAATTATATTTTTCAAATTTCCTGGATACGATACATTCATGCCAAACTGACTCGACCCTAACCGGCTATCTTACATGTTTTAGTGTGTTTTGGCACTGTACATCCTATCTACTAATATTAACTTTAATGAGAAAGCGGAAATTATGTGATATTGTATGGATGCGCGGCACCACGGCACCTGTTTGGAAATTTCTTGTACCATTTGAATGGTACCTTATTCCGTACATAGGATATGTCGTGTTGATTTGTGTTCATTTAGATCACTTACTCAAATAGATAATTATTTGATCCGAATGAAGTCAGGGCCTGCCAGTAGTTTGTTGATTAAATTCATTCTACTACTTGTAAACCCCCCGTCGCTCGCTTCAAAAAAACTACGTCTTACGCTTAGTAACAACACCTGTATTGTCTTAGGACTGGGTTTTTCTCGTTCAAATACAAATTACAATATTAATTTATAACTTTTTTATTTATGGACGGATAGAAATTAAACAATCTTTAAGAATTAAATAATGCTTACTGCAATACATTAGTGAAAACCATGCCGAAATCGGTTACGCCGTTTCTGAGATCAGCGCGCACGAACGCACAGACATACACAAATTCTATTAACTATTGTTTTGGGTTCTATCGCGTTAATAAAGGCCCTTAATAAAAGCTTTTCTCATACATTCAACCTTCATATATAGAAAGATTGGTAGATTCAATTAATGAAACACCATAAATACAGAGTTAAACTTAAAAAACAATTGTCGGTCAATGCATACATACTTAATAAACTGTTACTCGCACATAATTACGTACCGTTTCGTTAGTTCTCATACCGGATCACAAATTATGCAAATCAATTATAGAAACATCTTCAATGTACAGTTCGGCTCGGTTCGTCCACGTCGGAGTACTTAACGGCCAAACCAGTTAATTCAACTTGTGAACTAATCAATCAGTGTGTAATTCAGGGTAGCGGTAACAGAGCGTCCGCGCCGCGCGGCACCGCGCCGCATCGCACCGCGCCGCGACGTGCGCCCGTGCGGCTCTCGCGGAATCACCGCTCCTGCACACTTTTATTAAGTGATGTACCTTGACAAATCGATATTTTATTTCAATGTATACCTACCCGTCGACCTTATGACTTTTAGTTCATTCATCAACCCCCGGACGAAACCTTCAAATTTTGATTGTAGTTTTTGTAATCTAATCCGCTAACAAATTTTTTTGGTACTTACTATTTAAATTCCACCCCAAAAGGGGTAAATAAGGGATGCAGTTAAATTAATCAAAATTGGTATTTAGATTTTTTGTTATAAATAAATAATTAAATACAATCTTCAAGCAGGATGTTTCCGTTAACAACAGGATTGGGGTGGGAATTGCTAGTAGACAATATAAAAATTACCACTTAGTAAAGTGATTGTAACATGTTCCAGTAACCTATGTGAAAATAAATAATTTGTATTAAAGCTCAATGTTAATGACAACCGTCCATTAATATTTACGAAAAATATTGTCAATATAACTTATGAATTTATAAGTTCCGTCACAAGTTTCGTTCAAGTAAAAATTTGTGTCAGGGGTTTTTAAAAGATAAGCGGTGCGGTTTCTTTCACTTTTTCTCGTCATCATGACAAAACTATATTAGAAGCAATCATGATTTAGATTTATTTTGAAGAGGCTTTTCATATTAGCATTTATTTGATTATACAATATCATAATATATTATTGCAACACTTATGATATGACTATATCTAATGTGATTTAGGAATAGCAAATGAGCTATCCTTTAAAATCAGTTAAATCGTTTGCTACTTTCATTTTTTAAATACTCCTTTTCTACATCATGCATTCATCGGTACAGTTATGCCTGAGCATGCATGTTTTAAGTTTTAGTTTTATTCTTAACCATTCGTTAGATATCCTGTGTATGATAATTCTATCGATACAAAGTAATAACAACCCTCGCCTTCTGCCCGTGAGATCACGCATCGCAGGACGTAGTATAATGATTATGTAAATACATGCGCCGCCGGCGCAGGGCGCATTAGCTTTTGCATTTTGACGCGGCAGTGCGGGCAGTGCGATGGCGGCCGGCAGTCAGGCGCCCGCGCGCACGCCGCCATTTTGAATAACAAAATTTGACAGATACAAAATTAAATCTGTAACATTGCCAATATTTGAGTACATTTTCAATTCGTTCATAAACAGAGCATCTTATTTGAGTTGTGAGTAGTGATGTGTTTTAAAGTGGAATTTATCGATGTCTTAAAACTTGTTGGTTGGTGGTGGTTTATTTGCATTCCAATTCAGTTCGCGGTTTTTTGTTCTTCGCAATTACGGCTGAATGATAGGGTTTGGAGCTACACATACATGGCTTCAACCTGTAACCGAATAAATTAGGTGGTATATCTCAGAAATATTCCCGTGCTTAAACATTAATGCCCAGAAGAATTTATATTTACATAAATTAGGTACCTACCATGTTATTGCGAGGAATACATATGATGATGATGGTCAGGGTGATCGTTCATGAATAACAATACTTATTTGTTAGGTAAATCCAAATTCCCATTATTAAATAACTTATGATGACACAAATCGTATAGAAATTATTTTAAAATAATTACAGAAGAATATTCAGAAACACGTATTTACGGTTGACATTCAGTTACGATTATTGGTTACTACCAGTACCATTGTATGTTCTTTTGCGCAGGTTTGATTCCCGGCTAAACTAAATATTTGCGTTACCACAAAGTGTTTGCTTCGTCTATTTGTCTGGTTATACTTATTTTTTTATGAAGCACACACAGTTGCTTTGTTCTTACGCTCCCAACTTCGATACTCGATCATATCAAATGTTTGTTTTTGACAAATGTTTATAAACAGGAGTGTGTGTTTTATGTGTATACTCATAATGTTTAATTATGGAGTGAGCTCTATGTTACCTGACTCATAATAACATAAGCGTAGTGGAGATAAGCTGTACAGTCAAGTAGGATATAATATACTTT